>VMBQ01002158.1:62049-135928 GCA_007657795.1 Dreissena rostriformis
ATATATATATATATATATATATATATATATATATATATATATATATATATATATATATATATATATATATATATATATATATATATATATATATATATATATATATATATATATATATATATATATATATATATATATACATATATATAATTTTATTATTTAATTATTGGCTGATTATGAATTTAGACGCCATTTTGGTTCAGTTGACGTCGCGCGATCCGATTATTTTCTGATATAAACAATCGGCCCGGCGGGCCAATATAATTTATATCAGCCCGCTAGATACGAAAAACGGTCCGCTGGCGACGTCATTTTGTTACTATTGATAGTAACACTATGTAATATTTAGACAATAACACACGGCTGAGGTCGGCCGGACGTCTGTAATCGGCCCGCCTGTCGACATAACGGCCCCAGGGCCTTTTGCTCGAGGGCCATTACGCGGCAAGGGCCGATTATAGACCGCCGGCCAAGCTCAGCCGTGTGTTATCGTTTATATTACATATCATTATATTTTTTTCCTTCACTTTAATGTATTAATTACCGAACCAGCTTTCCGTACTTTTATTTTCATTCAACTGATTTTGACATTTATGACCTATCTCGTGTGACGTAAGTTATGTGACGAAACACTCCGCTTTAAGCTAGACTCTCTGGATTTTAGTGACATTAATTCGAACGTTGTGGTTTATTTAATATTAAAATATTTATTTTAAAAAGCATCGAACGAATCCAAAACGTATTTCGGATTGTGTGTGTGTGATGTTTAATAGAAAACTTCAAGAGGAATACAATAAATCACTCTGAGCAGTCATTCGATTTCATTAAACGTTTCAAAAAGTGTAGTTTGAAATAAATTTAGATAAAGGGATGGAACAAACAGAAAATGGAAGTGCATATCGTTGTAATTTTATTATTATAAGCATTGGATTAAAGTAGTCATTGAGGTAAGAGTGTCGTTTATTAAATTTTGATGTTGGATGACTCCTGTTAAACTTTAAGCTCAAATGGTTCATCAATCTAATCAACAGTACAGATAAACTTTCAGTTGCAATCGATATTTTTTCATTATTTCAATTGTGTGCTACATTTAATTATCATTTTAATTATTTCGTTGATTTGTGGCTTATTGTATTTATCACCGTTGGAAAGGACTGATTGTGGACGCCATTTTGTTCAGTTGACGTCGCGCGATTCGATTCTTTTCCGATATAAAAACTCGGCCCACTTGAGCGGGCAAATATAATTTGTATTGACCCGCTAGATACGAATAACGGCCCGCTCGCGACGTCATTGTGTTTCTATATATATGTATATATATATATATAGTGTGTGTTACTATAAATATATATGTGTATATGTGTGTGTGTGTGTGTGTGTGTGTGTGTGTGTGTGTGTGTGTGTGTGTNGTGTGTGTGTGTGTGTGTGTGTGTGTGTGTGTGTGTGTGCATGTGTGTGTGTGTGTGCATGTGTGTTTGTGTGTTGTTTTGAAAATACATTAACATAATAATAAAACATACAACGAAAATGTATCCAAATGTATCCATATGTTTTAGAGAGACTGGTTTTGACTGGTTATCAAAATTCAATAAGGCTCCTGACCAGACTGCGCGATTGTGAAGGGTTGCCTGGTGGTACGCTGGCCGCATATGTCGTAAGACCCATTTTCGCAAGACGCGGGTCGTTTATGCCACAGGGTTACTCCTACTAGGTGTATAAAGTGAGGCAAAATGTTGCGTGGCGTGCACGTATACCTTTGACACGGTTACTTAAAACTGGTGATTAACAAGTATACACTGATAGATCGAGTTAATACCGATATATCACGTGAAATCCTTCGCTGAAATATTATTTGTCAATCGCGCAGTCTGGTCAGGAGCTACGCTGTGCTCTATATAGTCAAGCAAGGTTTTGTGGTGTCAATAGCAGACAGGGTAGCTTCAGACAAAACTCAACAAATGCGCAGGCTGGTCTGGAGCTACGCTTGCCGCACATGACATTAGACCCATTTTCACAAGAGGCGAATCAAACAGTAGCTCACGTTTTAACAATCAGAACATTTCAATTCTAAAAAGAAGCTATACCTCTGTTTAATATTGTGTCTCAGTAAATATAATGTATTCTATGTTTTTATTTTAGTATATGTGTCGCCTTATTTCATGTACAATATAACCTAAAATTAATAGAGGAGGGCATATATATNATATACATGTATATATATATGTGTGTGTGTTTCTCTCAAAAGGATTGTGGTATCATGCTGAATGTTTGTGCGTAGGTAGTTAACATACAGACCTAGATTGTGTATTGTATTATACCAACTTCAACCAATTTGTAAATACCTGGGTATCTGTTTTTTTTTTACATGTCAATGTTCTTTATTTGTATAAGTGTCTTAAACGGAACTCCAACATAATTATTCAATTCAATTAGACCAGTATAATACTTATGTATTGAAACTTAATACAAAACAGATTTCCACATTTATATCATGTTTATTATTTTGCGTATAATAACCACGTTAACATTACTATTTATCCACGAAGAGCGTTGTCAAAAAATCAGGAAAATAGTGTCAATAGCTTCAAAAACCTTTTCAGTCACGAATCTGCGGAAATAATTGCACACAAGATTCTCCTTCATTAGAATTTGAGACGCAGTTTTCCCACATTGATGATGAGATAGCATTAGTAATAGAGCGTGTGCGTGACCAACAATGTAGTCATGTTCATCCTTTTATTCGTTGATGTATGTAGGACTCGCATCAAGGACTATTATATACACTATAAAGTCTATAAAAAATCAGCCATTCGTACCTAAATTCTACACTATCAAAATGCGTTCTAAACACAATATAAAGTCTATTAAAAATCAGCCATTCGTACCTTAATTCTTAACTATCAAAATGCGTTCTAAACACAAATGTACATACATCTCTACTTATTTGTCCATTGCAGCATGACATTTAATTGATGCCTGGACGTTTTTTTTTAATGTTTTATGACGAACAATCATGTGCGTACACCGACATTTGTTTACACAATACGTTATTTTCATAGGGACAAACTAGTACACTCACAATGCATACGACCAATTGACATGAATAAGACTAATTATACATTGAATAAGCGTTTGTCACAGATCGTGATGAATGTTCCGAAGTGTTTGTCACGCACTCCTCCATAGTGCGTGTAATTAAAATGTTCGTCAAAATATTGTGTTTACTAGAAATATGGGATCTGAAAGGATTGAAGGTAGATGGTTATTGTTATAAATACTATGTGAATTATGAAATTCCAACTGGAATTCTAATGATTTCCTAAAATATTAAGAAGTGTTAATAAACATGAACCCGTGGGGCGTAAAAAACCAGTGTCAGCTTCAAATGTGTACCGCCATCCGCTGTGAATGCTCAATTTTATGGCGACACATCAGATTTGGTTAGACTTCTTCATTAAACTCTGTAAACGATTGCAATGTTGCATGCGTTATAATATTATCATATCTCTGCAAAAAGATAAAACTATGTGTGTAAGAAAGATAGTTAAAATATAGTTACACCCCAAACCTCAACCTTTCATGTAAAAACATATATTAAATATTAACCAGTTAATTGTTTGCATTGGAATTTACATATAACCTTTGTATGGAATGTCACATCTTATCATGCTTGACAGTGGCAGCTTTTTTGCACCAATATTGTCTTCTGTGCGGTAATATATTACCGCATACTTATATTTGAATAAACAATTTGATGAAAACGTTGTTTTGTTTTCATATATACACATTTACAGTCACTTTATTCCATGTTATCGCAACAGCCATTTAATCAAACCGAACTGGGTACAAGCTAGTGTTTTGCATGCCTCATAGTTGTGCACAAAGGAATATTTATGCTATTGGTTTTCTTCTAATAACATCTGTAATTGCATGCTACCAAGAAATGGTTTCTTTAGTAGCACGAATTGTAACATAAATTGAAAGTGCGAATATACGGTCACGTATGTGTGTCTGAAAGTCCACGTTATGCATACATCTATATTTGTGTTTAATATATATTTTTTTTATTTAATGAGATGTTCCTATCATGTTCATCAATTCTGCAAAATTATCCCTCTGTCTCATGATAATTGCATTTGTATCAATTAAAAATTCAGCTCTCATGAGCAATAATTCGAGTAATGTTTAATGACACTGTTAAAAAACACAATTTTGCAAAGGTGGTTTCTGATCAGGTATAAATTGCAAATTGTTAGAATTGATTCAAGGCCACACAGAGAATTTATTATATCGGATCGGGCACTCGATAATAATGCTGTAATAAAAGGTTGTTTGCTGTCATAAATACTTTCATCGATACTGAGCAGCTATAGATTTTACAACTGTTAAACCTCTGTGTTTATTGTATCATCTGATATTTCTCGATACGATTGCGTTTGTCGAAGTGGCAGAAGAAATCCAGAATATAACATAATTCCTTCGATGCTAGAGGCGCATGGTCCGGAAGGGGCTGAAGTTGACACTTTTTTCTGGGCAACATTGTCACATTGTTGCAAACGAGACTCGTTGGTGTACATTCAAGAGCAAAAGAATCTCTATAAATGTATGGGAAAACTTAAAAAAAATATGGCAATAACTGTTGTTATGCTGAACCAACTTGCATCAGACCTAACCATATAATCTCTTTTCTTAAACTGGGTCTTTGCGTTTTCTAAGCTTTAGCTTAGAAAACACTATTCTGAAATATAGTGGCTAATTGTTATTTTAGCTACACGTGTGTGTATTTGCTCAAGGTGCGATATGAGCTCCATTTAAATTGATTCACTCTTAAATGCTTGGAATACGTGTAAAACCATACATGTTAATTATCAGAAAAAATAAAAATAGACAGAAGGCATTATGTCTATGATAATGTTTCGCCCACATCCACATTAACACGATTTTTAAAATATAAAACTCGTATAGCAAATGGGTTTAAGAAATCTTATTTTATAATGTGTCATTGTTGGATACATTAATTGCCTTGACACACATGATGTTTTGCATACATACACTGCGTTATGTCCTAATAATTACATGAGAACTATTAAATAACATATTTGTCCCTAATGCGATTTTATTAGGACGCCTACTAGTAGGGATGTGGATATGTGTGTTAGACAGTATTTTAGTAGTATTTTAGTAGATATGTCAGTTAGATCGGCCCCTTCCATGGCTGCCATTAAAACATAAGTTTATATTCACTATTTCGACGGTAATTGCATGTCTAATGTTATTCACACATCTTTGCGAATGGTTTTTTTAAAACAGAGTAGCCATTATTGCTACTTTTGTGAGATTGAACATTCATATAACGTTACTTCTGTAGCCCTACTCGGTGTAATCCTTTTCAAAAAAGGCACGTTCAATCATGTCCAAACTTACATTAAAAAGTCACCGATTTGTATTACTTTTATAACTTGAAACAATATACATGTTACCACCGATGACCTGGGCAGCAAAGATTATTTAAATTTGATCTAGTTGATTTTAACACTGCTTGAATACACGTTTCAAGTGTGTTGTATTGTTTATTATTTTGAGTTTACAACGTATAATTAACTCATTCGATATGACTAAAGGGAGCCATAGCATAAGCATCGAGCGTTTTTCTCTATTATGTCAAATTTAATCCGCTGATTATTTCATGCGCATACCATAAATGTTTCATCTTAGACATCTGTGTCAAATATATTATGCATGTTATATGTATGATCCTTATATGTATTATCGACTTAATAAATATTGTTTAAACCAAGGTAATATGTTGACATAACTTTTATACATAAATAAATTGCCTATGCATTTATGATAAAAAATAAGGTTCAACACGTGGAATGAAGAAAATATAAGCTAACAAGTGTTGCTATCTTCGACAAATTTTAAAAGACAATCTAAATGAATCAGTAATTTAAAAAAAAAAACAAAACATAACAGCAGGAAAATACAAACCTTGATCATTGAATATCTCTTTAATGTATCGTTTACTAAAAGAAAATAATCTTTAGCTTCAACGCAAATATTTTACGTTCAAGCTTCATTTGCAATGGCAACCATGTGTTCAGAAAATGAATGTGCTGCGTGAGAATTGTATATATTGAGACAACTTATGAAACGTACCTTAGTCCTTATACAACTCTCCTAAACTGCTTACAAGTATACATACTATGTAGTATACCCTTTATTAACGTAAACAATCGGGCCCGAAACAGATCATATTGCTCACCAAAGCAAGGATATTCAGCACTGCATAGTTTTCGTATACAGACTTGTTTAATTGTAAAAATGATGGATAGTGCATAATCAACAAATAGTGGGACATGATAGATATTTCATTATCAACTCATACTGGAACAAACAAATACGTTAGCATGGCACCTACACAGATCAGGAAGGAATTACTCACCTAAACCTTCTAGTTTAAAATACATTTTCCTTAACGTAAACGAAAAAAGAAATTATTGATGGGAAAATAAAGGGACTTGATTACACTTTTTCTTTCGTTCTTAAAATGTCTTTACATACTTTTTAAACAAAACTGTTCTATGAACAACAATCTTAATTAATTATAATAGCAAGAAAAATAAACGTTCGATACAAATCTTCGCTTGTCATGTGATACCTACGCTATGTACTTCGTAGGTCGACTTAAAATCATAAGTTGCAAATTTCATTCTTTTTTAATACTCTTTCTACATGCGTGTCGATTAGGTGTGTTGACTTTAATGACATATTCTATGACTTAAACAACGTGCTGAAAGATATGTTTTTTAAGCCCAATAAATATTCACATGCCATATTATAAAACTGTTTCCATTTGTTCTTAAATCCGAACATTATTATTATAAGTATTTATTGCTAGAAATGTCACTAATCGGTATGTTAATTGTTTGCCCAGCAACACATTTAACACATCAAATAACCGAATCACACTTGAATGAGCCACTCAGCCAGTTCAAAGTAGGCAAGATAGCATCAGACTCGTTTATATCACCATCATTCTCGCACACAAGGTAATGGAAAACATTGTTTTCCTTTTAAACGGTCAACTTAATCAGAATTAGTTATCAACATTTCGAAAATTTGCGGGGACATACCATGTATGAGTATCCAATCGGGTCTGTGTCTTTTATAACTTACAAAGGCATACTTTGTGGTTGTATATAATTTATGGATGTAAAAAAGCGATACATCATTAACGTTCAATTACATAAGATTCTATACTTAGCCGTTCCATAATTTTTTTAATGTAAACACAATGACACTCTAATTGCATCAGTATGATGTCATTCTTATCATCACTTAAAGGCGATGTATTTGAGTGAAGGGACGTATTGCCATACATTTAAACACAATGCGAAACATAAGCAATTATTAATCAATTGCACTATGGTCACCGCTATAGAACGGTCAATGTAAAGCATAGCATTTGGAGTTCAAAAAACGTGTTATGGGTGCCAAATCGTAACACTTGGTCCAGATTAAAACAAACATTGAAGCTTTAATATAATTTCATCGCGTTGCATCTCAATCCAAATGACACTGCAAAACAGTCAAACTTAAAGGTAAACCAATTATAAACGAATTTTTTTTCTCTCATTTTTGCTCCATTCACTGGACTGGCGAAATTAAATGAGTCTAAAGACACATATACTACTAAACCTTAATAAAACTTAAGCTTCATATGGTTCGGATCCAATAATGTATTTTGGTCGTTACCAGCTGCGGTTCGTTGGCCATTAAAAGTAAACTATCCACACAAACTAATGTAATACATATTGAGATGACATCCATTCTTACGGTAGAAACTGTAATTTAATTCACTTACAACTTACATCTTAATACGAAATACATTACATTTTGTAGATACTCGAACGCGTTTGTATCCTTATACATACTTAACTGAGCCCTTACAATGAACATATTATACTTACACCGTTAACTTCAGATGCATCATACGCTTTCGCGTGTATATGAACTACACGAGTAATAGTCATCAAATCAGTATTATTTAGTCGATTTTATCGCGGGATGTTTGTATATTATTCGGTATGATGCTCGATATGCCGCCAGCATTTTGGAGCCGTAATCAAGCATGTTAATACATACATAAGGTTCGAGGTTATGTGTACATTAACCGCTCCAAATACATGAAATAATCATAATGGTTAAATCAGATTATACTTAAGTGCGAACTATAATTATTAAGATTGACTCTATATCGACTGTTTTCAAGCAATTGCTAGTATACAAACATATAGACGCAAATAAACATCCGGTAAGGAAATTATTATACACATTTTCCAAGAATTTTACACAGACGAGCAGCATAGCGATTTGACATGTGTAACCTTGTTTATTTCCATGATAATATTGCATTAGTCGCCGTTTCTTGTCATAAGACATTTATAATACAATCATATTTGACACTTTCACTGTTCTGTCGCCGAACGACTAATGGGGGAAATGCCTCAGAGTGCAACCAAAAAGTGGAAATGTCACATTACATTCCTGCGTAGTTATTTTTGTTAAAATATACTTACGGGGTACAAGTTATCATAACTCTCAGCTGATATCGGCCTGATACAAAATTCATAATATATGTTCATATCAGTTTAATAGGCATCTATATCAGTAAAGGTTTGGAGGTGCGACACATTACTCGGAATGAACTATCAAGTCGGTAGTAAAGAATCAGATTCAACAAAACTAACAATGTATACGAAGATGTAGTGCGTTTACGAAACAAAAAACAACGCAAACTGCTAAAAGGTATTACACACCAATTAAGTTCAAGATAAATTCATGACATCATAAGTAATATATCAAGCGTCATATAACATGTTCATTTCCGCCAAAACAAATCACAGACGTGGTGATTATTTTGTATTATTGTTTTTAAATGCGGGCGGGCGTGGACTTCCGATGCAACAAACAGCTTGTTTGTCTAGCTGCTTGGATTCCATACAATTTGTAAACCGGTCTTTGAACAAACAAAACACAATATTTTAAATCCATACCAAATAGTGTGATATATTTTAATTTTGTCTTATGTTTTGTCTTATAAATGAGCTTAAGTCTGAGACCTGTTATGAACGTTTGGTAATTGTTACTCATTTCTAGAATGAGCGTAACTCCGATTTTTTTCCGAAGATGTGACTATAAGTACGAAACATCGGTCAAAATCACAACATGATAGAAGTTTTTTATCCATGATATCTTACACCATAAGGCCTTATGGTGTAGAGGTTGATGTTTAAAACCTATACGCAGACTGGCGAATTATCATGTCCACTGAAGAAACGTGCTTACAACAATCCGTCGGAAAAAAGAACAGAAATGCACTTTACAAAAGAAGATTTAATATTGCAAGTAATTTATTCCTAAATATAGTTTAGAATGTTCATACAAATTGAAAGTCTAGCGCACAACCGGAATAATACAGTTGTAGCTATTTGTTATTACGGGCTGAGTGAATTGTAAACGGCACTCCTTATCATACTGATGCATCGTACGGTATCCAATTTAATAGTGTTATTGTCGTTTATTTATACACACATGTATTGACGTTCTGATTGAATATTAGCATTACGGATTGTCGCATGAACGCACATTTGCCTATCAAACAATGCAATCATTCATATTGAATTGATATAAGCTCTTCATTATGCAACCATGCATATTCGTTCATACTATTTATGCAAATGCCATTCCCTTTTCGATCCCACGTATCATCACAATTTGTCGACGCCATCGGTCGCACGATATTTGTAATGGCAGAAACAAAGTAAAACTTGTTTTCCTAGTTTCTGTGTTCATGTTAATACGTTTACAACGAGCACTCGCGACTCTTCTTAATACTTGATATTGGTATCATAGTATAAAAGGTTGTGAAAACAAATAAATATATATATATATATAAATAAGTTAATACTTGGCAGAATAAATTTGCAAACGTTGTGCAATAATACAATCAGAGAACTATACATAATGAGTATAACGAAAGAAAGACACATCACTATCTAATTATTAGCATCAAGTCCTAAAATTAAGTTTGATAATTAAGTCCGTTAAACAGAACTTTAAGTTACGAGTACGTTCTGATTATTTGTTTGGTTTTAATTTATAGGTGTGATTGTATTCACCGGAAATTTATTTTAGAGCTTGATGTGTGACAATATGGAAATCCTTTTTTAGCCTCTAGAAGAAACATATATATGCCGATGACATGATGCTATGTTTATGAACAATGGGCGCTCTATTGTTATGTAATAACTGTAATACGTGTATATATAATTCGTATTTAGCGATGAAGTTGTTTAACCTTTGATGTCAATATACATGGAACACGTATTGAAATCTTGCAACGCAAACAATCCGTTCAAATTGCAACAATACTATTAACTACCTCCACATACAACGAATCTGGGATAAAGCTATCGCTTTTGCAGCCTTATCGTAATTGTGATCCGCGACATAAAATGTGTGGGTTTCACCTTCGTTTTCATGTGAAAATTAAAACTGTACCTGTCTATGGGCTTGCAATAATTTACAATAAATAGAGATAAGCAAGACATCGTATTATAAAAATTTGGTTTAGTTATCTGGGTAGGTAAAACAAATATTAACTTCGGATTTAAAAATACTCTGTGGTTAAACAATGACTGCCCGTATATGGAGAAATCCTTTATTTAAGTACGCGTTTTGTGAAAAAACTAAAATGTATTTCAAACTATTGATATCTTTACAAAACATCTGAAATTAAATTAAAAAAATATGCTGCTTATACAACACAACGTATACGTTTTCTAAGATGTTTCAGAGCTAAAAGTTAGACTAATTTATCTTAAATAGTGTTGGACTTCGAGGGTTAAGCATATATGTTATTGCAAACGCAATGCTATTTACAAAGTATGTGTTATTTCAATAAGCAAACATGACTATTTTAGATTAAATAAAAAAAATCACAATAGCATAGAATGACTTTATACTATTCGTGGCAAAAGGAAATCCATGTTTATCAATACGTATTGAGAAAGATTGGCTTTCAACGAACACGAACGTACAACACATTTTTTTCCAAATTACAATCGCCCAGGCATGTATATATTTTTGTGTGTATGTTATGCGTTGATCAATTCAAATAGCTGTTAACCCGATTGTTGTAAGTTAAACCATGATCAAACGAGGAAATAACAATGAATCACTTCACTTAATTACACTCTTACATATAATATGTTGTTTTTACCTATAGTATTCGCATTTGTATGCTACACATTGGTATTTTTTTACCAGAGGAAAAACACACTGCTCAAATTAAATAAACTATGTAAATGCCATTGTCTTTAAAATAACGCAACTATAAATATGTGTAGTTTCATAGTATTGTAATTGTAAGACTTAGATATTATTGTGTTTATAGTTAACATCTGAAGTCTTGAATGCTCTTAAATGCTCTTAAATTTGGATAATCGTAACCGTTATTCTGTAATTTTGTGAGCTTGGTATCATTTCCAATTGTCAGCAAAAACAACCTTACTTTCAGGTCAAGCATTTAATTTTATAATATCCCCTTAATATGCCAAAGAGATCGTTAAGAGTTCAATTACAGGGCAAAAGCTTCTTTAGATGTTGATAATCAGGCATTCATTGTAGAGGAGTTCATTCATGTGTTATCGTTTCCGCAACAGTTATCTTGTGTCTTCTTACATGTGTTAGTAAATAAGTACAGAACAGAACAGAACAGAACAACTCTTTATTTACACATCTTATTATACAAGATATACAATAAGGGCAACATAACAAAAACAAGTTCTGACAATATTGTTATGTTGAAGTTGTGATTAGTTATAGAATGAGAGAGAACATACATATCATTCATTTACAAAGCCCACAAGCTAATCATGATTTATTTCTGAAGATGTTACCAATAACCTATTAGCAAACTGTATTTACCGTCACTTATTTAAAGGAACCATCGATACACTTTTGAGTAAAAAGCTGAGTCTAAAAGTATTTAAATTGTGCGTTCGTTAGAAAGATTTATTGAGCAATGTTGCGAAGCAGCACGAATGAAGGTTAGCACTTTGCATCATGGTATTCGTTTTGTAGATAATACTAAGTACAATTTTAAAGGTATAGTTTGTAAAATACGTTATACCAATCAATTAAATATTTCCTTTCATGAACCATTTATTTTCATTGATTTGCAAAAATAGTCTGACCCGAAATAGTGTCCAATAGATAAATATTTGATTTCAAATTGCATCAACATAATTTGATGAAATTGAAATAAACAAAAACATTACCAATACCAAAGCAAACTTAAAGCTTAAGTCCGTTATGACATATGTTCCAAATTATCAATACAATGCGTAAAAGACGAGTGACATATCTATAACTCCGTAATGTTTCAGAGATATTGCTTTTTCTGTTGGTACAGAACACAATACAATAGTGTTATCTTATTATTTAGATCACAGCGCAAGTATTGCAGAGATTAAATGAAACTTCATAGAAGGATAGAATAGTATGAGGGGTGCGGAGTCCATACGTTTTTATAAGGTACTAGTATTATACATGTTCTTTGTTTTATTTAAGTGTGGGAAACATTGCTCTTTAAGTTTATATATACACTTCTATGTATTACAGCTAATATTTGTGTAACCAGAATTTGCGTATATTTTCGTTTCAATTTGGAAAAACATGTTGACAGTGTGAATGAAATAACTTTATTATTCCTATCATTATAAACAAGCTTACCGAGAAACTATAGCAAATGCTGGAAATCGTTGTAACATGCTACGATTATTCAACCATCAATCATTTTAGGGTTGCATCCAATTTGACGATAATACTAATTTGCAATTCAAATGAACTCTGAAAATAGCACACCATCTCACAAAATGCTACATACTATGACACTTGATATGGATTTTCTATTTTCTGGATTTGGATGCGATATGATTGAAAAAAAAGGAAATAATTCCTGGCTTCATGTTAAAGCTCATAATATCAAAAAAGAGAAAACTATATTGAATCATCAGGTCAGGATATTCACGTTACATGATACATTAGCTAACATAATAGAATAAAGGATTGAAGCATGACTTGATCTCATGTAAACTGAGTTTCAGTGTTCTTTAATGGATTTCACAGTGCGACCATGTGTTCAACTGCTGAATCAATGAAGGTCAGTGACAATCATCTTCACAATACTTGATGCGATTAACGTATTACGAAAGCTTCTGACCCAGTTTATACACATCACGTTGAGATATGTTAAAAGTGCACAGTTAGAGATTTAGAAGTTTCATTAATTTATAAAACATTTACCACTATAAAATAACGACCGTGTTGGCTGACAGAATAACCAGGAAATGAAGGTATTATATAAAAAGTTTAGATTTGTCATGAATGGTATTGTGTTATATTAACGGTGTGTGCATGCGCGTGTGCGTATGTCTGCATGTGTGGTGCTGTATGCCTTTATAGACAATTTCATAATCAATTCGGATTTTAAAATGCATGTCAGTTTTATTAATTTCGAAACACTTATATAATGGTCTATCTGAGTTATGAACGTTTTCAAGAAAATGTCATTTTAACTAAATGCCTTTGTCAAAACGAATTATATCCTACAGCTAAATGATTTTTTAGAACGAAATGCGACCCATAAAGTAAAGATAAGGTTTATCTCACACCTATCTTTATCCCACACCTATATTGACTTATTGTTTGCATTCTACTCCTCGTTCATTTGTTCTTAAATTTGGATTTATACATGAAATGAATGTTTACTTTTCAAATCAATAAACCGTATATAAATAAAAGCCGAATTTAAACTAAAATTTATTTCAAAACCGGCTTTCCGTACTTTTATGTTTCAATCAAGTGTTTGAGCAATTTATGACGTATCTCGTGTGGCATAAAGTGTGTTACAAAACACACCAGTTTCATGTTGACTCACTGGATTTTAAGATGGACAAGTAGGACGTTTAATTTATTTAACAGTACAATATTTGTTAAAGTATCGAACGAATCCAAAACGTATTTCGGATTGTGTGGTTGTCATACATAATTGTAAATTTCGATAGTAATACAATACCACGCGGCCATATGAGTACGGTTTCGTAAATTTTGTTTTGGGCCAGAACAGATACACAAACGTTCTTAAAAATAGTAGTAGTAGTTTTAGTAGTTTTATTTTGGCACTGATACACAAATAGACACATACTAACAAATATTGATGAAAGACTTGTTAAGTTATACATGGCATAGTATAACAAATATAAGTTCACATAAATACATTTTACCATGAAATGATAACCATTACCATGGATAACACAAAAAAGCGAAAATTATTTCACTTATTTCCATTGTGGCCCCTGATATTTTGACAACCTGTCACAGAAACTGTGTTTTACATTATTTTGTTTTAAAAGGATTGAAGAACAGAAAATGGAAGTACATATCGTTGTTACTATATTGTTATTAGCATTGGATTCAAGTTGTCATTGAGGTAAGCGTGTTTTTTTACCAATGACGACGAAAAAATCTTTTTTATTTTGTGTGCAGAATTGTTATCTCGTCATGAAAGCAAACAAAACTGACGAAACTAAACATGGTAATTACACAACTTTAGTGAGTATAACACGAACGAGTAGATATTTGACTTTGTTATGCCTGTAAGTAAAAAGTGTGCAAAAGAACAGTTGTTTATAGACTTAAATTAACATTATCAGCGGGGATAAATGCTGAATCATGCCTGACGAAAAGTAAGTTTAAAATGGCAGCCATGTGTTTTGTGATTCGCAGTTGTGAAACTAGAATTTTAGTTTGAACAAAAGCGTTTGTGTTCTACTTGAGTGTGTAACATTTGGAATTTGGATTAAATTTGAATCGAAGCATATAGCGATATTTTGTCTTGTTACTCTGCTTTTGCATGATATTCTTACGTACAATTTCGAGTGGCGTAAACGGGAAAGATCACAAACAATTTAATATTACTACGCAAGGTTAGATTCAGTTAATTTGATCTGATGTTGTTATTGTTTTTTAGTAATTACAGACTAATATTTTGATTGCATCAGAAACAAATTAAATATAAAAACATGTAGGATAAAAAGAATACTATGTAAGTGTTTGTGTGAACTTGAATTTATCCCACTCGTCTAAGAAAGGCTTACATAGCTCGGCAAGCCTCGCCATGTGATCCTTTCTTAAACTTGTGGGCTAAATTCAAGTACACAATCACACTAACATATTATTCTCTTTAAATAACATTGTGCACGCTTATTAAACGTGAGTGATATGATGTTTGAAATGGCCGCAACTGACAAGCCGCGGATCGTTTGATCTAATTTTTGTTGAACCGATGAGTATTTTTTGCTTAGGAACACATCAGCTCTGTGTTTGCATAAAAAATAATAGTTGAAACCGAATTTAAGGGGAAACCTGTCGGAGTGGTGTGTAGCTCTGCGGCGAATCTTTGTATGAAATGATATATTGCCCTTATTCCATTATATTTTTACAACGGACCATTAAATTAATGAGCAGCATTGAAAATCTCACATTACATGTTGCACAGTTGATGCTTTACATTTTTAAGAAATTTTATTGTACGACGATTTTTGCAGGACATCTGGGTTTCAGTGGAAAGTATGAAATGCTCACTTTATACTGGTTTTATGAGTATTTAAATTAAACATCATATAATTATATGCATGTGTTTAAGGGTAAGCTAGAAGATCTAAAATAAATCTATAAATAAAATGTCTCTATTTTGTGAAGAAAGGAAAAATTATTTGAATGACACGATGAATAAATGTGTCTTTGTTCATGGGGTCACTTCTTTAGAACAAGCATATGAACATAGTAACGCCATGACAACTAATAAGAAGTGCAAGATCAATGTGAAACACTGTACATGACAGTCAACATAATGAGTAACTTAATCTAGCAAAAACATTGCCGACGAACTGTTCTTTGGCGTCATGCGTGATTGCACGAAATAAAAAAAAGTTTAGCCGTGTAACAGTTTTGCAATTTCAATTGTTTGCAATTGTAATATGTGTCGTGTTCAGGGACGACAACTTCCGCTTTTATGGAATTTTTCGTTTAAAGGATGTCTCTTCTTAACGAAAATCCAGTTTAGGCGGAAAGTGTCGTCCCTGATTAGCCTGTGCGGACTGCACGACACTTTACGTACAAGCATTTTGTCCAGTTTTCTCAGAACGCGACTCATATAATGCTTTTTACTTTAGGGCGATACTTGACCGAAGTTTTTTTCTTTTAACTTTTACATGTTATATAAATATCATTATCATAATCACCATATTCAACACATTTAACCAAGGGAACTTCATTTTCCCACTAAATATAGTTTAACTGAAATACGTATAAACTACTTCTGAACACTTTGTAAACATAAAGTGCTACACTGCCATTTAAGGGACTTTACATTTTCGTATTTTGAAACATAGGCTATTAAGTTTATTTACCAAAACCAATGTACTATTTGGAATACTTTTAAATAATTGTATAAATGGAAAAAGTACATTGAATGGATTTGAACTCGTGACCTAGCGATCTACAACAGTACCATTTATGCATTGGAAATTAATAGAGTATTTTAAGCGTTCCGAAAGCAATAAACATATTTTCTAAATCGATGATCGATGACAACGCTACACATGTTTGATAATTTCTCAGATTTTGATGACGTAGAATCCATTAAAGAATTGATATTTTAACAAATTTCTAAAACAGTACAGTGACTGCACGTATTTTAATATATTGTATGCATTCTTTTTTTAATCTTCATAATTCGTGTATTATGAATTGTGACTTAGTCAAACAGTGAACACGTATCTTATAACCATGCTAAAAGACGTTCTGATTCGCTGTTTAAATGAAACATCCATAAGACCACATGACAGACTGTATGCCTTCGGTACGGAATGTCCGCGACGCATTTGACAAAATGAAGAGGATGCTAATACACGGGATTCGGAAGAGCTTATGCAACATAAGCTTCGCTCTCTATTTATGCATTCATAATGCAAATCGTAAGAGGTAAACATCTGGGAGAGTGCACAAAATCGTTTCTACTCATAGCCGTAGAATTGAACGTGTCGATATGTATATAACTTGATAAAGGACAGTCTGAGTAAAATTTGAAATAGACTAAAAAAACATGTTCGTTCAACTGTTGTGGAATTTGTGGAATTTAAAAATCGAGAGCGACTAAATATGTTTTGAATAAAAAGTCGTTGTTCTGTTGAATTAAATAGACTAAATAAAAAAATGTAATTATATACTTTCCTTTTTTTTCTGAACAAAACTAACATAAACACAGTATTTTTTAAATTAGGCTTACACAGCTTATCATTAGGTAATGATACACATCAGACATATATTGACCTGCGCATGTATGTAATTATGCATTTTATTGTTCAGATAAATACAAAATGAGCAAATAATAAGAAAATATATTTTAATTTTGTGGGATAGAAGGTATCCCTTTGTTTTCATTAAACTGGAGCGTTGATGACATTGTCTCTTATTGTAAAAGCTTAAATAGTATATATGGATAATCGATGTTGAAGTGTCGTCAGTTCGTCTTGTGTTATACGACGGAATTCAACGGTATCGCAAATATCCTTAGATGTCGTATATCAACACGTACTGGTACTCGTCTGCATTTTCGTTGCATCTGCATAACTCGAAGTTCCGTTTTTCTCGAGCTATACTACGATAGTTCCTCGTTCTAACAAAAGTTAATTTGCAGGTCAGTCTGATTTTGATCAGAGCCTAGCTGTGGCAAATTTTACCCCATAGTCTTTAATGGACTGGTTCATGGATTTTGGCATGTTTTGAAGTTTGTCATTACATGCTTTAAATTGATAAATATAAACATCAGACATAAAAATCTACAATATAAAAACAAGAATAAAAGTTAAAAAAGGGAAAATAAAGAGAAAACAGTTAACCACACCAGGGCTCGAACCACTGACCCATTGAGTAAATGCCAAGCGCCGAAACCACTCAGCCATCCGTCTTCACGTGTGTATGTGTGTAATTCAGAGTTTATGTTCGGGTCGTCGTTGAGTCTTTACGACAACATTATGTGCGGACCTGACCATCCGTCTTCACATGGGTTTCCATTTATTTTTTATACTTTGTAAGTTTGTATAACTATCCACGAGTTGTTACAAAATATAACGATAACACAAGAAATCGCTATTTTTAGATCGTTTTGCGTCTGAGACGCTTTATAATTTTATTAATTTCTAACTATAATTTTTCAGTATACACAGTGAGACAAATGTTTTTATCAATTTCTAACAATGATTTTTCTTAAACGAAAGTGTATTTGCAGTATAAGTCTGCGGCATAAGTGTAATTTCGCACACTGATGTACATTGTTCATTTATTTCTTGAATCTGAGACAAAAAGTTGAAATATTCTCATTTTGATAAACTGTGAACAAGTCCCTCAAAATACTGCGACATTTCTAAATTTGCACAAAAGCGTATAATGGCCGACGTGTATTTCAGTTGTGGTGTAAAGTATGTAAGAATAATAGAAATAACTGCATATATGTTGTTAAATTATAATGTGGTTCAATGTGGAAGCTATATTCAGATTATAATTAATTTCTTAGTAATAAAATATGAAACAGCATACTGTAAAGAGATCGCCTTTGCAACTTATAAGTTCACCCACAGTATTCAACGTGTCGGAGAACAAGCGAACACACGCTTTTAGAAAACAAATTAACGTTAAAGGCAATCAGGCTAGGTTTTGGTTATTAATCAAATATAAAACATATAGCCACAGAGAAGAATATAAAATTAGCAAAACATTAAATTCGAGATTCGTGGCCATCATAGCATTTTATTATTTCACTCTTTATATTTAACAAATTTAATTGGTGAAGGAATGGTACTATTTCAGTATGAACGTACACCGAGAAATATGAACTTAAGTACCATTTTTTTTTCAGTGAGACGATTGTTTTTGTTTCAGTGGAATTGCATATTTTGTTAATTAGTTATTATCCCCTTCGGATTTGTAATATTTACATAAGCTTGTTATAAGTTTAAAAATATTTATTGAAAAAAGTAAACATCATTTATATATAGAATGTCATACAACATTAAACATATATTAATGTTCGAAAGGATTAGAACGAAAGACAAAGTCTTATATGGTTCTTCTCGGTCGCTATATAAAGAGTTGCATGTTATCGGACATAACTGACTACATTAGGCAAAATTAACCGTATGGTTAGACAAACATACTCCAATTAAAGAGTTTCATTTGCACAATACAAATAATAGTTTGACATTTTTGGAAAGTGAAAGTAATAAAGATGAAAGTAAGGAAAGAAAAGAAAGAAGGCGTTTGTTGAGATTTGTGTGGTCGAAAGAGACAGAAAGAAGAAGTTCGTGAGTCGTTCTGTAGAATATGTACGTATCAAATTGCTTGCTATTTATAATACATTTGTGAACTGCATCAGCTATTTTTGTATTTGTTAAGTAGTCACTAGTTTTATTTCCATATAGCATAGTTTCAATGCATGGGACAGAACAAATAGATATTGTGTTAATAAGTTTACCACGAATATGTATATACTGAATGCATTCAAGAAAGTAGTGTTACGTAGTGTCATAAAGTCCACAGAGACATATAGCAGATGTAATTATGTTGCGTCTAAAGAGATGCTCATTTAAGGCGCTTCATTTTGTAATTAAGCGCGTATGTAATAATCGAGAGCGTCTAACGCCATGTGAAAATAAAGGATTAGGAATCGGTCGATAATGACAGTCTATTTAGGAAATAAGTCCAAGGTAAACAAATTGCCCTACATTTTATCATTTTTATATATGTTCTTTACGTCAATACGGGCGGTCTTTTCCTCCACCATATTATAACATTAGTAATAGAATATTATTATTATTAATGAAGCATCGCGTCTTCCAAAGACGTTTGATATTACAATCAAATACAAAAACTCATACCTCACACCTTCACACTTAATGTTTATTGTTGCTGATGTTTCTTAATGAAGTTTAAATATTTAACCTCAAATAAAAGACATTGTCTAGAATGCATACTCTTTCATTGTCACACTTTTCTGAATACCGTTGCAGTTGATAGTTTTATATGTAATGTCAAATACAGAGCTTAACGGTTCATGCCGTTTTTTACTAGAGATAATGCAAATAGTATCAGGATATTGACAATTTATTTGTTAGCATCAGGAAATAACGAAAGTTTAATAGTTTAATAATATTATGTTTTATTAATACGTTCGTACTATCTCATAAGAGTTGTTCGTCGGTAAATCCATTCAGTTCATGACTGACGAATCGCATTTTAATAGAGGCAAGCGCTAATTATCATCCACCGAATATATATATATATATATATAGTTACAGTCTATTTTGGCAATAAGTCAAAGGTAATTTGTTTTTCCACATTTTATCATTTATATGTATATGTATATATTTTTTTACGTCAATACGGGCGGTATTTTCCTCCGCCATATAAGTACATTAGTAATAGAATATTATTATTGATGTAGCATCGCGTCTTCCCAATACGTTCGATATTACAGTCAAATAATGAATTCATACCTCACACCTTCACACTTCATGTTTATTGTTGCTGATGATTCTTAATGAAGTTTAAATATTTAACGTCAAATAAAAGACATTGTCTAGAATGCATACTCTTGCATTGTCTCACTTTTCTGAATACCGTTGACCATGTGTCAATGAAGATTATTTACTGTTGCAAAAGCTTATGAAACATATATTATTTCAGATACAACTATAATAATTGCTTACAAGTTGGTCTAATAGGTAGTACATCATTTGTAAACGAAATCAATCGGGACATATATAGTTCGCATTACTCTGTTCATATTACATGGCTAGCGCAATCAATAAAATACTCAGCTTAACCTTTGAATTCAATATACTTTCCATCATGTAAAAGAAATGATGTCTGGGGAAATAAAGTGCATTTTCCACACTTGTTCGTTCTTTGTATTTGTTAATTTCATATATTTATTAACAACACAATACTCTTTGGAACAGCCTTAAATATTTTAAACCTTTGACATTAAACCTTGGGAAAAAATGTGCCTGCCATGGAAAATCGAACAAGGGGTTCCTTGTTTTAATAATCAACATCTACACCACGGGAGTTGATGATATAATATATTGTTACTATAAGACTGCTATCATGTTATGATTACATTCATTACAGGTCTAATACTTAAGTTCATTAATCAGACAACATAAGAGTATATTTAGTAAGTATCTAGGGAATCAAAGCAACTAGACACACACTGGTTGTAGTATCGGAGTGGAACTTATGCATTTGGAATAACGGTATATTCGGCTATATATTTCAGATTATCATAATACAATCAAAATGAAACTTAAAACTAATAGTATAGAATTAAATGTAGATCGTTGAACATTTACTATGCATGACTCACAAACAGTGTGTGACAATATTCATCGCCAAAGTAAGCAGTGAACTGCTATTATAGAAAATACCAGACTTATGCCCTATCGTGTTCTGATGTATACGGATAGTCCTATTATAGAATAATGGCGAGGCTTATCGAAGCCATTCTGTTTAAGAGTTTAACGGAACAGAACAGACCAGAATAGTTTATTTTGACTTGAGCATAAATTATACAGCTCATCGTCATTTACACACATATACAATAACAGCATGCGTTTGCAGTTCATACAAAACATATATGATGTCGAAGAAAGATCACTTTACACACAATGAGTAAACATGTTTTCGTGAGAATGGATGAGGCAAATGGTATATACATATTGACCACATCATGTCAAACATAGCTTGAATGCAACAATTATTACATTATTCTGTACACCATTTCTTCAGTGAAAATATATAATTATTTTAGACTACATATACAAATTATTTGCTCGTATTTTAAAGCATTAGAAACTGTACCTGGCTAATTTTCTTAACACTGTTTTATTATATATATATATATTAAGTAGTTCGATACATTGGACCATATTCGGACGTGATCTATACTATTTTGTAATTATTATCCTTAAAATTAGCATAAAACAGGCATTTTAGAACAACGTGTTATTTATCCTCGATATCATTTAGGTTTCATAAAACACATTTGTGTTGATCCCTGACAATGTTCTGGTGTCTCCCCAATTCTATAGATAATTTGTGAGACGACAAGCGTAATTAAGCTACTATATTCCTATACTTATATTATCATAAATATCAAGATAAGACGATCTTTCAAATACAGGCTTTAGTTCTTTATATAAAATCATTGAGCTAGATTATGTGACACTGACATTCCAATTAGTGATGTTCTGGTCTCGTATTCTGTTTTTGAGTAACGGGATAAATTGATTAAAGTTCACAGATTCAGGAAAAAGACATTCATCAGTAAAACCGGTTTGGTAAAGCACATCCCGTACTAATTGTTAACGTTATTTGTTCGTTTAATTTCTTATCTACGTAATGGTGCAACGCTTTTAAGAATACAATTTTCATGTTTTACAGTATATAGTTTCAATAAATATATTACGATCCTGACATAATGATATGTAAATGTACGAATGGAATCGACAAACTTCTGCATATAACGATAATGAGTTATTTGACATTTTTTCATTTAAAAGTATCTTACAAATGGTACGATGAACGCGCTAAATGTTTTCCTCTTTGATTGATTCCCAAACCACGCTGTTATACTTTAATTTAAACTGGAGGATAAAACATAGTTTATTTTATTTTTATTAAGTGGTGCGGTATAACTCCTGAGTGGTAAAGTTAAAATAATTAAATATGTCAAATAAGATATAGATTAGATGCAAAATTGAAATCGATGAAAAATACCCTATACAGCCCGAACTCAAACACGTTTTAAAATTAACAATCGACACTTGTTATATGTGTATTGTTAAAACGAAGAGCTGGACGCATGTGCAGTGATCTCTCTCCTTATATTTTGGGGTGTCATCTGTCCATTGAAATGCAGCTGCAGTTGTACTCTCGATTCATTGGACTGTCGTTTAGATACAATAACTGCATGTTCCACGTTTACGTCACTGTAAACTGACTTCAGTCCGTCTTGCTGGGATTGGCCTGAAAACAATTGGTTATTAAAAAAAAATATTATGTCAAAATGGTGATGAAGCTAACGGAGCACTTTGACGGAATGTCTAATAAGGTTTTGCTCAATGCATATTGTTATTTTTCAAAAACAAAACGTACGGCCTCAATTTCAATCATTTTGTGTGTGTGTGTTTTTAATTATAATATGTCATATAAGATATTTTAAATTGTATGATTTTTAATTGGCAATATCGACGATTGACGTGTTTGGGTCGCTGAAAGATAAGTCGTAGCACAAAATATTATTAATACTTAATGGTTTCAAAATATATTTATTATACTAATTGTACAGTATTTCATATTAAAACACTGTTTTGGCACTGAATAATACATTATTTATACAAAAATGTACTCAATATAATTATTCTAACCACAACAAAGTATCCGTTTGAAGGAACGTCTAAATTTTATCGACATTGCGTTGTACAAAATAGGATTAATTGCGCTGTTGATGTAGACCATGGTCCGACAGAACATCAGAAACCAAAAGTCGAGGTATTTCTCTCTTGCAATCGAGTTGTAGACGACCATGGTCCTGTATGGCATCCACGTGACCATAAACAAAAAGACGATGACTGCTAGCATCCGAACTACCTGTAAATAAACAAAAGTTATTATATACATGCATATTGATTAACAAGACACAAACTGAGATAGCCTCGACGCGAAATCAACTTTGATCTTATGTTTAACTTCTGGTTGCAGACATGATGTAAGGTGTGATACTTGTGTCAGATTAAAGCACTGAGCGTGTTTACATTTGCTGAATGTATGGGATGACGTCAAGAACTCTGACAGTGTATGCTATCATCCTGAAATATCAGGAATATCCTTATTAAGACTGCCATAATAGGGAGAGCAAGGTAATTCGATATGACAGCATCGTTCCTTTTGCTGCTAGATTGGGAATAAAAATAGATGATTTCCGAATGTAAATAACTGCAAGTAATCTTGTTCTAATAAGGCTATGTTGCAAACGAGCGCAGATGAACAATAGTAAATGGACGGAGTATGTTCAGACTTAAAGGGCATATCGAAATTATTACGGAATTTCATTTTCGAACATACGTTAAAACAAGTATGTTTTACATGACCGACCAACATTCATATATATTTTGTATAAATGGTCGATAAAATGACCATTGTTTTAAAATTAAAATTCGTTATGAAGGAAATGTACATGCGGACCCGCCATACGCATGCGATCTACATAGTACAACAAGGCTTTTAGTAGGCATGATTTTGAGCCTTACTAGAGGAATGTAAATAGTCAATATGTTTGAATTTGTATACATATTTTCTTGACGAGTTTATCAATATACATCCTCTGTCCGACAGTCACAGTACAGTCACACCATCGTTGAATATGTTATAAATAGGACCAAACGCGTAGGATCAGGCCGCAGCAAGTAAATAATATTATAAATCAAACGGCATAGATTCAAACAAAAATATTGTTTTTGGAATGATATTTTCATAAGTAATGTAATATCCTTGAAGAATATGGTTATTTCGTAAACATTCTCCACATTCTTTAGATCAGATTACATTTTATTCTATAACTGGACGCCGGGTGTGTGTCATTTGAACAATACAATTATTCAATTATAGATTAGAAAACAAGTGCTAAATGTTTTCAAAATTACATTAAGGATATCCAACAATGAATGATGTTTACGTTCGTATTTAACCACGGGTACGGTACTATGTTACAAATATATCAATTTAAGTTTGTCTTATAAATTATTAAACAAACATTCTTTATAAATGTTAATGAACCCATTTTATGAAATTTACAAACATTTACACAATTTTCTGGATTTGTGAATAAATGGAGAAAAAAACTGATAAATGAATTTGTTATTAATCAGTGTACATGAACGCCAACAAATATATACCAGCGATGTCGTTTATGTAATAAACCCCATACAAATATATGGATGTTTTCCTTAGACCAGATAAAATCTTCTTTATATTGCGCAAAAAAGGAATATGAGTCTGTTATTAATTTGTTATTATACTTGTCAATTGTGTTAGAATTGAAATATTGTTACTCTTGTCAGTGATTCGCATCATTGAGTCTATGCTTTCCGGTGGTTTATAGAGAAAAACCAGTATATCAAATCTGATAATTCACTGTTTCAAACAGTGAAAAATTAACAGTGAAAATTATCGATAATTGTTATTGTTTTACCTGCACTATGTTTGGCAATAATACCAAAATAATCGTTTGTTAGTATAAAAGAAAAAGAAAATTGTTGGATTTTGGTGGAATATCGACTTCAATTCACTCGTGATCATAAAAAAAATATTGTTTTACTCGTGAAAATTTTATTTTCGATGATCACTCGTCAATTAAAATCGATATTCCATCAAATCCAACAAATATCATCTATAATTATAATCATTTACGCTCCAAGTTGTTGTTAATTGACCGATTAAAAAATATAATGTATATCACAATTATTTTATTTCAAGTCAAATGAAGGTAGTATTTGAATGTCATTACTGATGTATACAGCTCACTCAATAACATTTGTGGGGGACGTAGCCGTTCCGATCAGGACGTTAAATGAACATAATTAACCAGTTTGTACTCCAGCGACAGTCTTCTGTTAACTTCAATAATTGACCAGGCCATCATTAATGAATTACTAGATGTTAAATTATTGTATTTATATAACTATCTTTACTGTTAGAATGATATTAAATCTTAACAATATGAATAATGTAAATATGTTGCCTCACTATTCGTCCATTGCAGTCAAAATACAAATATAAATATCATTATTAATTTTCTGAACTGGATTTTTGTCGATAAATACATACGATGAGAAATAATCTAATCGATTGATTTAAAACAAGGGGATGTTTGTAATTGAAATCATTGTATCTTTTAATCGGCTTAATGTCTGATGCAAAGGCCTTTTGTGTACGTTCATAATAAAATCTCGCTTACGGAAATGGTAAAACAGGAAATGCATTTACTTGTTTAAGAGGTGTTGCGTCAGTTTATTTAAACGAGGATATATTTTTAGCAACAATCGAATAATTTTGTTATCAGAATAATCACAAATGACCGAGTTGGTTCATAATAGGCACAAATATCAGTGGTTCGATCCCAGGTGCGGCTAACTTTTTTTCTTCTTTTTTTTCTTTTCTTTTATTTCATTCTTGATTTTTACTGGAGCTCTTAAGTCATGTTGTTTACATAAATAAATTTAAAGCAATTAATCACAAACTTCAAAACATGCCTAAATCTGCCAACAAGTCACTGTTATTGATGATTAAGGTCGAGTTTGATACTGTATGGTCTTATGTTTGTGATTAAATATTGTATTTTTTTTGTGTAAGCTGTTATGATCACAGTTAAGATTGTAAAAAAAAATCTAATGTTTATGCATATCTCTAACAATCTATGTACCGGTACTTCGGATTTGCCTAATTGCTGTATTTTATGAATTTTGACATAGACGGTTAGGATTGTTGAACAAAAAAATCTCTGTTTAAAGTGCGGTGACCCCCTTTTTTATTTTCGTTTACTGATGACAATACGTAGATGAACACATTTAAGCAGTTTCGCAGAAAGTTATTAGATAGAACTTTTTTAAATTCCATATTTGTGGTTAAAATAGTAAACAATTGACGTTGTTTGGGTGACATAAAAATAATAAAAATTAAATTTCTTAAAATTTAACTTGTGGTCTCCATTTTTGGGGTAGTTTGTGGTTTAATTAAATGGTATATGATGTATCTTAGCTTATATCATATCTACATGTTGCCAATTTCATGGGTTATTTTTCATTTTTATGCAATTAGAGATTTTTCAGTTTTAATGAAAAAGAACATGTTATTCATGTAGTAGTTTGTATGTAGTACTTGATTATAAATTTTGAATAAAATCTATTAGATGGAAAAAAAATGAGCAAAACTGCAGCAACACCCCTTAAGCTGAGCGTACAATAAAAGTTTGGATGGTGGCTGTTTCATTTAGTTCCTAGAACAAAATCACAGCATCATCCTAATACAACTTTTGACGTTTGAAAAGTAAGAAATGTTAAGTATGAATAGATAAGCATGCATATTACATCAGTCATGAACCATTTTTGAATTGTAAAGAACTTTAAACCGTGGTTTTATTGAAATATTTCAAATATATGATTCCGATGAATGTATATCCATGATTTGTATTAGACCTATTAAAGACGGACGCATTCACATTATGTTGGATTTAATTTGTTTTATATATACACTTTAATGGATGTTTATAAACCTCATTTCTAAATAGATACTTTGAATCTGCAATAAACGCTATGAGGGAAAACTGTCATTTGGATTCGTCTGAATTTTTAGATGCGTATTATTTACTAAATATACAGAAAAGCTACAGAAACTATTTCAATGTCGTTTTTAATAGAATAAAATATCAGTTCTCAGCACTAATGATGTGATATTTTTCTCGTCTCCACATATAGACAAAATTAATGAAAACAGTGTTTGCTCACCCCAGATCAGTGTATATTTAATTAACGATTCTTGTTCTATGGGAGAATCATTTAAGGCATGCACGCTAAATATGCGTAGCAATTAACAATTAATTGGTAGTCTTGGACTAACCGTGAATGAACAGATATTAGTATAAATGCCATGTAATTGACGTGTATTCCTTGGATATATTCTGTGTTCAAAAACAATGATCGTAATAATGACTCACGAAAAACAAATTTACATAATATAGATATTGACCAAAATGGTGGATTAAAAACATATGTTACATATTGAAACACATCATCAGAGAAAAACCGCCAATCCTAATTGTGTGTGTAATAGATTTACCTTCTTATAAGTAAGGAGAGTGTTGATCAAAATTCATTCCGACACAAAATACGAGGGCTTTCATGCTCAAAAACAACCACCATGTTAATTATGCGATTAAAATATGAAACACTATTTTAATTAACTTTTAAATAGTAATCTTCCCTGATTGCGGGTATTCCGCGTCCTTAATTCCTTTGGGTGTTTTGTGTCGGATTGAATTATATAAAAAAACATCGCCATACTTCTACGAAGGTTCGTCTCGCTTTAATTTAATTTTGCAATACATGTGGGCTTTTTATGAACTCAATACGAAGAAAAAGTTGAGCCTTAGTCTAGCTTCAATTTAATTATGCAATAGATATGGGCATTCAATGCCCGCGCCAAGAGCAAACAGTTGGGCCGATAAATCCGTTTGTGTGACCATCACATGTTTCATCAATGGGCGTCTTGCTCAGAAAATCTGGGCAAACACTTGCAGAATATTATCAGGCCTGTTTAATGTCTTGAACAATTAGCAATAACAACACATAATAAATAAATCCAAAATCTGTGCGCACAATTTAAAAGCGTGGTGTGTTTTGATCCATTCCACTCTATAGTCGATCTACATAAAATAAACTTGTCGTTTTAAAGGTTCGTGTTCTTTGTAATTGTTACACATGCATTGATACTAGTATACACTGATCACTTTAAACAAAGAGAATGAAACAACTCACTATTTAAGTGTTATATGGGATGCATAGTCAGTATAAAGCCATTTTATACCCGATGTTATACTTGTAGGTCAAATGTTCTGTTATCAACGCTGCGGTATTCCGTTTACGACCATTCCATTATCTTACATTATCAAAGCGACTGGTTATTTACCTGGTTATTGACCGACGATTGCAATAGCGATACTCCAGTATTTCAAAAATTGACCCTAACTATTTCGATGTTAATTGTGACGGTGATGATGATGTGTAGATATGGAATCCCGGACATTGTTTTCTACAGACAAAGGTTTCTATGCTTATGTGAATCCATGCTGACATTGGCAACTACGTTATTACGACAGCCCGGGCATGGTTCTTACACTATTGTGACAGCCCGTACATGGGTCCCCACATTGACAACCCGGACATTGGGTGCTTCATTATATTGACACCCTGAACATTGGCTCACACATGATTGCTGTCCAGCACATTCGTTCGTAAGTTATATTTATAATAATTAATGAAGATTATTATGATGGAATAAAAAGTAAGAATCACATACGAAATTGGTATGTTTGTCCGTTCCTCAACTCTTAATTATAACACAAGGAAATACAGACATGAACAGAAGAACATAAGCACATTTATATAAATACAAACACAGAAAAATGTAAAAAATTATGTTGAAAATAACTGCAATAAAAACTTGTCAAACATACGTATCAACAATACCCTTGTTCCAAAGATACGATAAAATAAATTGACCAAATACTATTTTATTTATATTAAAATAAAAGTTTGTTAAAATAATGGGTGTTTATTGTAAATGTTTAACAAACCGTCTTAATAATGTATTGAATTTTCGAGTAAGTATGAGGCAGTAACCATTGATCGGCATATAATATGTTGTTGAGGTCGGCATCTTATTGTAGGGACCAGTGTCTAGGCTTTCAACATAATGTAGGAACCAATATCCGGGCTTTTAGAATAACGAAGGAACGCTTGTTCGGGTTGTCAACACAACATGTGAGTCATTGTCCAGAATAAACGTCTGCAAGGGCTATTGGAAAAATTATCAATGTTTCGGGATTGCGTTTTTAAAATGTATTGTCCTTTGGTTAAGATAACATATAAAAGCTTCTCTGCAAAATCCCTCTACATTTTCCTAGCGTGCTTCTTCAAGATGTTACAGATGTATTTAATTATCTGCAATTTCCACGGCGCATATTCTCTTTGCTTCATGATTGAGTTATTCATAAGGAGTAATCAACCGTTATTAAAACATTCACAGAGCAAGCTTATTTGCGCAACTAATGCCATCGCACAGTCTTACTGTATTATTTCGACAATAATGGACACATTGTGGGAACACACTGTCTATGGAAGCTCTTGTTAAGGTTTACTTTTAAAACAAAACGAACCACATACAATTGAACTTTTTGTTAAGGTTAAATAAATATAATAATTATATACTTTTCACTAAAACCGAGAAAGAAGTTGTTGCTGCATGTGGTTTGAGTAGTATACTTAAGATTATAAATTTGAGTTCAAATACAAATTTACACATAAGTATAAAAACGGTGCCAGTACAAATAAAGTTTTATTAAGTATATAAACGACTTCTTTTTCCATAACTTGGTTTTATTGAATGTAGTTAAATGTTGCATGACAGATATTTCACGGAAGTTACTTGTTCAGAGATGTTAAGGAAATGTTATTTAAGAAATGTATTAACAAAACTACAATGGATAGAATAACCTAAAATATATATACCTTAAACAAACAAAAAATAGTCTTATTAAAACAAATCAACACGGTTTAAGCCCGGAATCTTTAATCGGTTTTGATTGAGTATTTTTATTTTCTTGCAATTACTGTATTTGTTTACAAATAAGGTTTACATTATGTATTCAATCGATGATGGTGTTTTGAATTGTCATTTGTCCATTCAGCTAATCCTTCATTTTTAAGTTAATTGCATTATTGTTAACGTAAAATTAGAGCAAATGTACCAGTTCTGAATATATTTTAGAACGTAAATACTATGATTGTTATGGGTGTGTTCAAATAAACAGAATATACATGTACCTGTAGTCGGGACGTCATTTGTCGCTTCCTATTCCGCTCAGCGTTCTGAGACAGCCCGTTGTTATTCATTGCTATGCTGTTTTTGAACATCATACGGGCGATTAGTCCATAAAGTATAGCAGCAATAATAAGGGGTATTACATAGAATATAATAAAGTCAGCTAGATAATACGCAAGATATTGCTCTCGTTGTAAGCGCCATTGGCATATTTGGACGGTTGTTTTATGCCGTTTTTCTTCATTCAAAACTGTTAGCCCCAGCCAAGGTGTGCAATACAGAAATCCAAAAATCCAGATCCCAGCAATAATACGCTTTGCCCTATTGACGGTGCACATTCTTTGTGATCTTAGTGGATGACATATGGCGATGTATCGTTCGATTGTAAAAGCCGTAATAGACAAAGACGCCAAGTCCACGCCTAAATATTGCAGAAACACCAACAATGAACACAACACGCGTCCGAACGGCCATTCGTTTATTTGGAGCAATTGATAAACTTATCAAATAACAATTGGTCGGTGTCCACATGCTTCGAATGCGCACTATAACAAGAACCACTAGGATGTTACCCGTAATGCCAACAACAAAAATCACTACATTCGTTAGCACAGAAATAATTCTATACAAAGAATCATACTGTAATTCTCCAGGCGTTTTGCTCCCGCCGTATGTAGTGTTTAATCCAGTAATTAAGCTTTCATTCGTATCCATTTCGCTTAATCCTTTGATATTATTTATCTGTGATATTATGTTACTGTGTTTTAATTTTATTGTTAATATTTAATTAAATTCAAACAATAAATTATATAATTAGAATTCATTCACAATTGAAAGGAAAATTAATAATCTGCATAAGATATAATCCTACTTCAGGCTATTTTCTCCAATCGCGCTCAGTCTCCATTGACAAATAGCGATGTTTAATATTGCTGCGTGCTTGAGTCTCTGCTGATTCGACTGGTGTGCAAGCTGCCAGAGAAACTACGATGAATACCTCATGTTCAATTTATACTACAACGGCTGCCAATAATTCCGCTCTCGCGACTTTCCCATTGCGACTTTTCTTTAATTGTTTGCGATATGCATTAGGCGACAAGTAAGAAAGTCCTTAGAAACATTTTTGTCAAATGATTTTTCTCTTTATTAAAATAAATAACGAATGCACAATGGCATTTCAAAAAATTATGCGTGACTTGAATGATCATAAAGGTAATTAAGTGTTTGCGTAGCATTCCAATTGTGATGCGGACTGTTGTTTTCCATTTAAGCGATACCAACATTTTAATTAAACAGTTATTTTGTTTCATAAACTTGTTTATCACGGAACTTAAACGCACTGATGCGATCAAATAAACGCGTGTATGTTTAAGCTACGGAACATCAGATCTAATAAAATGCGATATGGCATGTATAGTAAAGTCAATAATGTGTGTATTGTTTGTAATTATTATATTATAAGAACAAAGTCATTTTTAAAATAGTAACGTTTATATTGTTAAGCCCACAGCTGTAATGAAAACAAACTAAACCCACACGTGCAACACATGCTCATAGTATATACATCTAGCTATTTTAGCCATCTTAAATTTTAAAATTTTCTCCAACTAATGACTACTTCTTAATGCTTCTCTGATAAAGTCAGTCGTTCGTTATGTTTCACAAGCATTTGTTTATACATTTAGTTCAGATATAGAAGCTGTGCAAAATGATTTTTCTAGAAAGCATTTATTTTCAATAACTTTACAAATACATTTGCTTTAGACACTGTTTAAGAAATATTTGCAAACTGCGACTCGCAAACACAAAATATTCAAAACAGTATTATATTAAACTTAAAACTATTGATGAAAACAGACAAAACGTTCCGTGCGCCACAAGTGAAAAATAAGTTATATCATTTTAAACGCGGAATTAAATGGATGTTCCAAGAACTTTGTGATGTTCAGATGATTATGTTTATGTTAGAACGAGGCTTGAAGATTTTAATACCCACTGTTGGTTCGAAAATAAAAATACCACCAGTCCACGATTTCACAGCACACAACTTTGCTTAATACAAATTCATTCGTAGACACATCTCTTAATTATGAAGGGACATTTGTAAATGTCAATAGCATACATCATCAATAGAAACTGGGAGAAATTATCAAGCATTGAAGAGACGAACACATACAAATTTAAATTGCGTCAAACTGATTATAATGTTTCATTTATCGATTGTAAATACCATGTCTTTTGTATGTGCAAGATGTATTAAGCTATCCGAAGAAAAACCTGTATATTTTTGTGTGATTCGAATATGAACGCCTGGTATAAATTATTAATAAGAAATGATTTAAAATTAAATTAATAACTATGTTACGTGTATCCTTGAATGAAAGCAATTACCAATAAATATGGAAACATTTATTCAGAAAAAAAACTAATAAAAACGCGAACAAACAGATCGTGTCTTCCCTATAAATGTATATTACATGTGTATGGCCTGTGGCTTTTAATTATTTACAAAGAATATTGGCTTGACTTAAACATAGTTCGATATGAAAACGTAAAAAACAATTATATATCCATGTAATAACTGAAATATCCAATTTCTCAATTCACGAAATCAATGCAATAACGTATTTACTCGAGTGTTGTATAATAAATGATATGCCAGTCAATCTTCTCAACCAGATTAACCCGTATAACGTATACACATCGTTACGTTATTGATGTAGTATTCCTTTTAGAACTGACAACTTTTCTTTCTTACCTAATTGTTTTTAATAAATCTTAACATATACAAATTATTATTATGATAAATTGTCAACCAACTACCCTTGTTGTGCACATGCTATTTTATTATACATTAATTCTTGTGTCAGTTATTTGTGGATTTTTTATCGTTATTAGTTATTCATTTGTTTACAAGGAAAAATACAAAGTCAATGGAAATTGAACGAATTCATCCTAATTTATATAAGCGTATTTTGAGGGTTTAAGGAATAAATGTTATGTAGGAGTTCACGTCGAACTCAGTAGATTCCCGTTATATATTCAAACATACATACGAATTTTGAAATATGTTTTTTAAGTCGTTCATAATTATATTATAATTGTTCGTATAGTGTACATAAAATAACTAAATTGCCAGAAGGGATGTAACCCTGGGTGTCATACATGCAACATCTGATTAATTATTGTGGTTTTACCTACCAATTCGTAAACTATAAATGTGTTAACAACATATTTTTGTATGATTTACCAATTGACAATTGTTTCGAACAAAAATGGCTTGGGTCATTAAAAACAGTTCTTATGTTGCGCAACGAATACAAATTTAATTGTGAGTATAATGCATTAAGCCATTTTTTCTTGAAGTTTAAGATTGTTTTTGTCTAGACTAAGACACTCAGTGCAACCTTGAAGAATCCATACTGGAAGAAGGGCGGTAGTGTTTTTGCTAAACATTTCCTGTTAACAACAGGCTATAAGGTGATCTGAATATTCAGATCATTGAAGTCGACGGGAATGAAAGCTTTGGCACTTGTATACAAGAAAATAGACACATTCACAAAGCTCACCAGCGATTGATGATTAATTTACCATAGCGATGAATTGTTAGGCCAAAAAAAAGGTCCGTTTCCGGTCTCCTTTGAAAAAAAAACAGTGCGGTAGGTAGGGTTTTTTTTAAATTTATTTTTTGTCTTTCGGGTACTAAAATGGAGAAATGAACCGAAATAAACGAAAATGAACAAATTTTTTATATTTTTTTTTGCGACCCCAATAAAAAGTTGAGGGTCGGCGCCGATTCTGGAGACACGGTCGGGCGACCGGAAACGGACCTATGTTTGTATTTGGCCTTAGGAACCGAACAGAACAGAATGATAATACAAATAAACTTTAGAGTTTCAAGTGTTTAACAAAATGATAATACAAAAATATGACTATTGTAAGCTGTGTTTTTTTTTACAGAAATACCATAATTTTGTAATAGATGTACTTTTACAGATTTTTAAACAAAAACATGGTAACAGTGTATCTAGCTATATATGCAACTGCTTTAGTATGAGGTTGTAATCAATACAATATAATAATATCTTTTTTAAGAAAACTAAATAATGCAATTTGAATTACAATCATATGATTGAAGTACACATAATACCGAATTATATTTATACTTAATGTAAATGCAACAACTACATCAGAATACAATAGTTACACAGCATGGTTAAATACAGCCTTTCACTTTATGTCATAATGTATTCAGGCTACAGTTATACGTATAACACAATTATACATTACTTTGAGTATAAAGTTGGCGAAAAGTTAGTGACTCTGATATGAACTTGCCTAACTTGAACATTTCACTTTTACTTTATGTGGTTAATAACTGCGTTAGTTTGAACATGCTAGGTCTGACTTTAAAATAAGTTTTAGTGTAGTTTCCTGTAATTTGGACAAATTTAGAACATTTCAACATAAAGTGGAATTCGTCTTCCACTTCATTGCTGTTACATAATTTGAAGAGTCGCAAATTTCTTTCCATTCTATCATATCTACCCGTCTGAATTCTAAGGTTATTTGCACAGATGCGTAATGTCGTTACCGCCGTTCTTAGATTTCTTGACAAAATCGTCTCAAGATATGATTCAAAAGAAAAGGTTGTTTTTAATTCTTTATATACAATGAGTACCCTGTTATCATCAAAATCTCGTTTCCACTCATGTAGGTATTCGTCGATAAGTCTTTTTTTAAACAAAGACAAAAAATTGCCTCATTGATTGTTGAGTTATTAGACCACACATAATTAAATCCTTATTTACATAGTAAGCCCCTGACCTTTCCGAACCAGATACATTTATTATCATTTATGTCAGCCAAACCATCTTCCAGTATAGATCGTATTTTAATATTTCCCTTTTAGTTATTTATATGGTGTACGGACCGGTCCGAAAGTCTAAACCGTATGATACGATCGTATCAGACTGTTAAGCTAGAACCGTATCATATCAGACGGTTTTGACTTTTGGACCGATTGTACGCTTAACTATTTGATGCGAAACCGTATCATACGATTCGTATAAGACGGTTTACGATTCGTATCATACGGTTTAGCGTAATTTCTATTTTTAAATTGAATAATACATTTAATAATACCCGTCATAAACCGTCTGATACGATTCGTATCATACGGTTTAGAATCAGACGGTTTAACGTACGAACCGGTCCAAAAGTCTTAAAAGCGTATCATACGGTTTAAAGCGTATCATACGGTTTATAAACCGTCTGATACGGTTCTAGCTAAACAGTATGATACGATTCAGACTTTTGAACCGGTCCGTACGCCATAATTTTAAACCAATTTTTAACTAGGCGTACATATCTGTTAATATATAACGGGTGTATATCAAGTTCGCCGTAAACGCCTACATTTGAAGTTGATTTCCTTACACCAAGAACAGCTTAGCAGAATTGTAGGTGCACTTTTTCCAACTTGCTTCACTTTGAGAAACCCCATACTTCGCACGAGTATGTACTAATTAAAGAAACAAACGCATCGAACAACTGTAAAGCTACCTTTGGTTTACAACTATAGTTTTTTCAAGTTTGATACCAATATGTTAAGTGCCTTTAGACCATAAGCACGCAGAGTGTTAATATTAAGATTAAAATTCCCGGTATAATTAAGTGTTATACAAAACTTTATTAAGTCGTTAACCATTTCGATATTATCATTTCCATACTTACACATCTCATTGCGTTTGGTAGCTCCTTTTTTAAGGAATACAATAAGTTTGGTTTTTGTTATGTTAATTTGTAGACCCCATGTGTTACAATAATTATATAAACGATCAATAGACATGTGTAGGTCTTCCGGCGATTCTCCTATTACAACCATATCGTCTGCAAACAGTAGAAGAATCAAACATACGTCTTGCATATTTATTCCCGCATTATGTCTTATTATGTCTCAAACCATTACAGTTCCAGACTTCACACTTAAGTCCATCCGGTCTCTCCTATGCATCTTTTATTGGCCTGCCGTCAATGTATAGAGTGTCGTATGACACCCACGCCCGTTTTCCCGCCTGCTTTTACTCTTTGGCACTTTTAAAGAGACGCCTCCTTTTTTTTCTGCCACTTCCGATGGGAACTGTTCTGAGACGTAGAACGGCGTTCCCATTAAATTTCGGCTGCTCCCGCGAACCTGCTCTCTGTCATTGAAGAACGAAAATTTGCACACGATATTTCGATGCCTCCCATCGCCGCTGTTTCCGGCAGGTCCATTTCCGTTTGTATTTTTATGGCCCACCCTGTGCACTAACTCAAATCACATGGCAGCCACCGCTTCCTTGGTCAATTTAAGCTTCTCCAACATGAATTTTCTCACTTTTTATTCGCATTTATTCGGCGTTTCATTTAGTTCTTCTGGGATGTTGCCGAATATTAAATTGTATCTCATACTTTGGGATTGAACATAGTTCATGTCGTCTGATAATATGTTGTTGACCTGTTCCAGGTCCGATATCCTTCCCCTTGCCCCCTCTATGTCAATGCCCACGGAGTCTATTTTATGTTCCACCCTGTCGAGTTTTTCCCTGGTATTCTTGGCGACTGTTTCCATATGTAACCATAGTTTCTTTAATTCCCTTTCAAAATTGTTCATTTTCCTCTCTAGCCCTTCGAGTGCCTTGAATCGTGCGTCCATGTCGTTCAATTTGAGATCCTTTTTGCCAAGCATGGCTATAATGTTTGCGTTTGTAGCCCATATTGTTTTGGCACGAATTGCTTTCCATAGTTGTAGACAGATTTGGCTCGCATATTTGGTTGGTATCACTCACTCTACTTATCTCGTCGAATGCATATCGGTTGTTCACGTTAAACCCTTCGTTAATCCCGTAATCAGTATCGCGCACACTACTTAGCTCGTCAAAAACGTTACTTGTGCTCACGGTAATCTCCTCGTGATAAAGCACTGAAATGGCTTCGACCTATACCTGGCCGATTGATATAAGCCATCCCCCCTTGCGATTTTTGCGTATTTACACGTTTGCTACTTTCAAAATCCTCATCACTTTGACCTTTTTTCTTTTTATCTTTCATTTTAATTCCTGTCATTCCAATAACATTTTTTACACTGATGAATAGTTCACATTATATCCTTTATTTTGGTATTAAAATTATGATTTTCTTATTAAAATTGACAAAGTATATCCTAGTTTGGTCAGAGCTCGAAAAACACGTCTGCTCGTCTCGACTTACTATTATTTTAGGCAAGGTCAAATCTTTGATCGTCTGATCCAGATTGACAAGCGCTGGGATTATCTTTATAGTTACTCTACATAATTTTGAACGACGTTANATAAAAATATTGTTATAATACAAAACATGTGGTATGTTTTTCATATCGTATCAATAAATAATTGTGTTTAATATATATAACAGTAAATTTGTGAAACCATGAAATTAATAAATGAAACCATTAAAATTAATAAACGATTATAGATTATCGTGAAATGACTGTTCGTTTAGACATTGTACGAAATGCCTGATTGATTCAGGAAATTCATGACATTACTGAAAAATGCCTAAAGTCATTTCATGAAATTCTTTAAACGACTTCAGCATTAATCACGACTGTTAACTGCTTAATTTTAGTATTGCGACTTAGTTGAAAACATTTATTTATGACAACAATTGTACATCCTTGAAAACCTGTGTCAATGTGAAATTTAGAAAGATATTTCACACTATTGTGACAAAAGATGAAATTTCTCATATGCATCAATCTCACATCTCTTCTTAATAAATAAAATTGTACAAATGAGATAAAATGCATTAATACATATCTTAAATGAGATAGTTCCCATTATATTAGTCCAATCTCATATTACTTCTCAATGTCAAAATTGACACATGTCAGTTAAACTAAATAGAAAACTTGTAAATAAAGTTTAAGTTTAAGTACACTCGTGTGAAATTCCACATGTCAATCACGCCGTAAATGCGTTTGTTCTTACAAGTCAGACTGTTATGGCATCTACTATAACATAATATTTTGACCTTAAAACAAGATCATTTCTTAGTCTGGTATTGTCTCTTCCCAAGGCTACAGTCGCAATTAAATAACCCTTGACTACAAGAAACTGTCTTCCTGCCAGCTTGACGCTGCGTTATAGTTTTGTATGTGCCAATATCCAAATCAGTAAGAAGGCGTTACGGGCAGAAAATTATTGGTTCCTGTAATATAGTGTACTGTAGCGCGAGCGGCCGGCTTTCTGAGGCCGCCACCGAGCGCTGTGTACGTGACCTCAAAAACACGATGTGACTACCGCAGCCCTCGGAAGGACAATTTTGAATTCAATGCAATATAATAAATTATTTTTCTCAGCCTGTCTGCATTTGATAAGAAACTAAAAATAATCGAGTCGCTACAAATATGTACAACACGACAAACAGGGGTTCGATTCCTTCAACGAAGCTTCCACTAAGAATAACTCTCAGCCTCAATGAATCATTATCTCCTCGTCACCCCATGGCCTAAGGAGAAGCGTCCACCTCTGCCTGTTACGACTACTGTAGACTCCAACCCTCTGAAGACCATCCAACCATACAACAGGAACTCTGCAGACCGGGCAGCACCGTTCGAAGTCAGCGTAGTTACCAAAATGCTTCAGAGTACTGTTCTTTAGAGTACCGTACCTTCCTTCAGATGTTGTCCCGCTCGCATCTACAAGAGAACTCGTCGCTTTATTGCTATAGTGCTCTATCTCCATATTTTCAAAAATGAGTTTTTTATATTGCTGTGTTCGTGAGAACGAGATCTTTAATATGACGTAATCGGATTCAAGATTCAGTCGTCACAGAAGTTTTTCGATTCCTTTTTGCTCTATCTCCCACATTTTGTATAGAAAACAGAAGAAGTTTTTCGATTCTATTTTGCTCCATCTCCCACATTTTTACAAACGGGTGAATGCTGTACTGCACCATCTCCGGGACTTAGAGCAAAGTGATTCACGATTTTTATATTTTTTTAGCATAATGTTTAATCTCCATACATAAAATTGCAAATAACATTAACATATAGTTTACTCAAGTGAATATTTAATTATATTCATATTCTCCGTTTGTTGATAAACACTCCGGTATATTGTTTTCCACATACGTGCATAAATAAGTGAGAAAATAAAGTTTCTCTCCGTACACAACGGAGATTACCGAGCTAATTTTCTCTTTCATTGCCACATGAACAAGACGAATATATATGCAGGATTTTACTAAAAACATTCCTTAGATATCAAATCTTCTACCTTTGCATAATTAATCAATGTTAACCAGCCAATTAACATTTTTTTATGGATTACAAGGTACAATTTCATATTGGTTGCATGGCAAATGTAAAACTAAGGGAGGTAATTATACTGTAGCCGTGAAGAAACGCAAAGCATTTATTTCGACTACACATCCTTTCGTCAAAGTACTTAAAACATCTGACTTTATGGCAAATATGTACATTTCATTTTCATCCCGGCCAACAATAACACCGTGAATGTTTATAGGATTACCTCTGCCTCTGTCAACTACGGGTATCAGAATCGCAAATGTAACTCCAGTTTCAACTGCATTGAGTTCTACAAGTATCCGCTTGACCATTCTTTCGGCGTGAGATAAGTGTCGCTCTGTAAGTTTTTTACGTTGTTCGGGGATGGCTTGATGTATTTTATCTAATAGTGAAGTAGTTAGCAATGGCTGGTTGGTGGTAGCAGTGATAGTTGGCAGTGGTTGGTAGGGAGTGGTAGTTTGCGGTGGCTGGTTGGTGGAATAAGTTGATAGTTGCTTGTTGGTAGTAGTAGCAGTCGTCGATGGCTGGTGGGTGGTAGCAGTTGTTGGTGGCTGGTTGGTAGTAGTAAACTAGTAACAGTTTGCAGTGGCTGGTAAGAGGAATTAGTTGGCGTTGGATTTTTTGTAAAAGTAGCATTATAGCTTACACGATACAGAAAACGCACTTATATTCACACAAAAGAATGGGCAGTTGACAAGCAAATAATAATCTCATCAAAGCGATAGAGATACTTATGGATATCGCCATCTAACGACAAATATAACAAAGAAGTACGCCATAAATTTATAGTTAATTTAATCAAAGTTTAAAACATTAACCAGAACAACAAGATGTTGTTTCTGTTTTATCCGGTTCCTCTTCTTAAGACAGGAAATTCATTGTTTTTTGTATTCATGTGCTTTTGCGGAGGCTTTTAAATTAATCATTCGCCATTTGCTTATTGTACAATGTCTTGAATGAACGATTTATAAGATGCAGTATAGTGCCAAAAGAATATAAAATCGCATCGGTATACAATCGCCAGATTATAAACCCATTTTGGTCGCATCGATTTCCACATTTCCTGCCGTTCAGAGACCATTGATTGACTTGCCAAACAAGCTTTGGCTATTAAATATTTGCTAAATCAGATTGGTTTGCGGATTTGAACGGATAATTGCAAGCTTATGTAAACATTAAACAAGACACACTGAAAGGACGAACTATACCTTACAAACTTGCTTACTATAGTTATAAAGTGCTTTTCAGCGTTCGATATTGATTGTTGAGATACTTTACAAGGATTGTAGAATAAACAATACAACAAATGCAGCAAAATGTCCATGTTCATTTTTGGATGATATACACAACGCACAGTTAGCAGGATGCAAAATAAGGCAATAACAACAACTGCGCGTTTAATGTTATAAAAAAATTGTCAAGTAGCTCAAAGACACTCAATCAGAATTTGTAATATGGTTAAGCATATATCTATTAATTTATTTATGTGTTTTTAATGTTTTAACTATAGACTGAGACATAATGTTATTGTTTTTAATGTCTAGGACTATCGTAGCATTGAGTATGTTAAATTTAGTGCTTCGCATTCATTTACAATGAGTTACTTTAAATGCATATTTAGATTTAAATGTACTGATGGAACACATTGTTTGGTACAATTGCAAGTTTAATAACTAGTTATAACTTACTTTGAATCCATAATGTTTGAAAGAGGAAATTTAACATATGATTGTAATTTCGTGTGTTGTATCTTTTACTTAATTCACTGTGTGCAAGACAGAATTCAATACATCTATCAATGTTGTTGTTTTGTGTTTAGGTTTAAATTAAAAAGTGATTTTCGATACAAACACATCGCTTTATTGAGGCGGAGGCCGTCTTGTGGTTAAACGAGCTACATTTTGATGTTACATAATTTAATACCAAGATTATCGCCCGAAGTAATCCTCGATCACAATTAGATATAATTTCTAGCGGCTCTCATTTATGAGGGATTGCCTATAATTCATATCGCATATACAATTACCATGTGATGTGTTCTTTTTTCGAATATGAATATCATACGGCTTAAAATTAAATTTCATGTAAACGTACTCGTTTGTAGGAATATGAATTATTTATACACGCCCGCCTAATGTGACGTATTCAAGAAATATACATTATACTGCAGTTTGTTTTGTTGTCACTAATATTCCTTTAACATTTTAAGTCTTTAAATGTATATACAAATCATTGTATAATTGTAAGATATTGTATATCACACTATATAACACAAACACAGATGAATCTTACATGCCCATATATCTTGCATGAATATGTAAGTAGAGTTTCGGTAATCTGGATTGTTAAAGAAACCTAACAACTGCAAAATAACGGTCTATTGACATTAACTTTACCATTTTCTAGTGACATTTGTAGGTGCGGGTGAAGCAAAGTTCCCGAATATCGACATTAAAATTAAGAATATGTCTCAATGTGTGCCGCCTCTATGACGTCCGCAATAAATGTGAGTTAATAACGGTGCTCTTTGGTCGCCTAGCAACAAAATACCATAAATCATGTTCGATTATTCTTTGGGACGAAATTCATATTAATATTATTTTAATTATACTTATATATATATATTATTTATTATACTATATATACATATATATGAATGAATAAAACGATTGCTTATGTGTTTAATGTATGCTATGGCAATGTTAGCGAATATTGCTGTTGGTCAAGGCTTTTAACCAATTTAAACCCCCAATACTTTGCATTGACAGTCGTTAGTGTTTTGTTAAGAAATAGATAATTATCGAATAAAATTAATCATAATTTGAATGTTTGAAATAGCAGTTGTAATGCTATAATTCTCACAATTGCATGATATGAGATTAATTCCGAGCCACGTCTGAGGTTCGGGATGCATGCAAACTACTTTTAGGCCAATACATTTTTTTTATTTTTATGAAAAATGGATAGACACGCAGTTAATCTTCATTTGGTGTAGTTGCGTGTGTAAAGGCATTCTGGTATTGTCATGTGTATTTGTTTAATTTGAATTAATTACTACTTGGATAAGTGCAATGGTTTAAATACATATCTTTGGTCTGTTTATCTCTGTCATGAAATACACATGTAAAGCATCCTGAACTGCGTGATATAAACTTATAGAACACACCTGTTAAAATAACACCAACACGTGCTATTTAGTAATACATCAAAATGAATTTAAACAAAAGATAATGTCACAGTATGGATTTGCACGAAACCAGTTATCTAAAGCTTACATCCTGTGTATGCCAGTCTACAAACGATTTCTAATAAGACCATGGCTAAGAAATGCATATCACGTCACATGAAATTGTGTGTTCGTGTTTCACAGAGAAATGTAATGGGTCCCCTGAGAGGAATTATTTAATAATATACGGTTTATACATGAGGTAATCGTTAGACGTGTGCATGTGTCTTTATGAAAATTCATTCCACGACTTCACAATTTATATTTAATACAACACGGTTAATGTTATATCATTTTTATATTTAATATCTTTTTCAAATGATTACGTACTAATTTCCTACCATATTAAATGCTCTGAACATAATGCTTTTTTAATCAAGTACACAAATACAATAAGGTCAGTGATAGTTTTGTGTAACAGCGTGGAAAATGAGTGCAAGAAAAATACTTTTTTAAAAATGTCATATTTTAGTTCATCCAATTTAATAACAGTCACACGAATTACATGTAATTTGATTCACTTTATGAAACGTGTATGTATTTATGGCTAGGTCAAATTTATATAACACGTACATTAAATATAATTGTTTCAATAGCAAAAAGCAAATATGAAGACTGTCAAATAAAATGTTAACTGAACTGATATTGTCTGTTTCATGGTACACCCATTGCCTATTTTTATTTACTTTAAATATATTGAAATTGAAACACTTGAATATAAAATCAATTTGTTTGAGTTTTGTTAACAGATGCACCTATGAATAAACTGGGTTTTGAAAAAAAAAAAACTTTTTTTTTGTACAAACAAAGTTCAGCGATTTATATTCATTTCAAACTCACATTCCAGACCACCAGCTATTTCATCCAATGAACTTCCATTGGTAGATACAATTTACTAGCGTTGTTTGTAAACTGTGTCAGCCTATCCAAATCCGGAATACGTGTACTTGAACCGTAAACACTCACAAATAGGAGTACTTAATATTATTTAAAAAAAAATATGAATTACTCATTGAATAACATAGGAGTATCTTCACCAAAATCAAACTAAAAGAAACCAAACAAAAGGTATTTGTTGAGAGTAATTGTTTATAGTTATTAAGCTCCTAATTAACGACATTGGCCTCTTACAATGTCAAAAATAGTCACAATTAAAATTACGGAATCAATGGCAAACAGAAAATACATTTATTGCGTATTTAACATAGTGCATATTCAGTCTTCAAACGGTATTTTAGTAATTAGAAACAATCGCATAAACATCATATTACGTATTTAAAAGGGTGTCATCAGTATTATTATCTTACATATAACACTTTTATTAAAGTAAAGCGTCAAAATGTCATATCCAACGCATTATATAAGATTCTAATGGTGATAATATATACGAATACAAAATAACAAAAGTAGCATAGAGTCAATAAAGAAGAAACAATGTAACGGTCGGACATTTCTTTATTGACATCTGAGTATATACAGTACTGACACAATCAATTAAAAACACATCGATGACGTGTAGGTAGATTAAACATGCGTTGTGGAAATTGTTTTACAATATACTTTCGCGATATGAAAACGCTCTTGACATTAACACAATCATACACAAATACAAAAAAACTAGCACGTATGGTTGACTTAAAACTTTAATATTTCATCTTATCGTATTACTATGTATTACAAAAAAAACACATTCAAACTGAACATAAAGAGTAAAAAAGCTTCTTTAACAAAAAAAACTTTATTAATTCCATTGTGTTGCATGTTTTCATAAGGCTGAATAATGTATACACAAATTGCCATTTGAAAAACTTATAATTTAAGTATGTGTTCCTTATTTCATGATAGCAAGGACGCAATAAAGAACAAGGGCACCGCATAGCGGGTGCCAACGCTCGGCTGTGGGTGCTTGGATTTTGTTTTTTTGACTTTGACCTTGAAGGGCATCAAAGACCTTGACCTTTTCACTACTCAAAATGTGCAGGTCGATAAGATACACATGGACCTTTTACCTTGAATAATGACCTTGACATTTCACCACAATGTGCAGCTCCATGAGGTACACATGCATGCATGAAGTCACTATCTTCAATATTGCAAAAGTTATGGCCACTGTTTAAGTTTTCGGACGACGGCGCTGAAAGACGAGCTGGCTATGACAATAACTCGGGTTTTCTTCGAAAACAGCCGAGCTAAAAATGATACCCGACTTCAATTTCAATTGAGTTAAAACAAATACAATATCATTCTTATCTAGCAACTATAAAAGAGACATAACCTTCCCATATCGTTAACCAACAGCGTTATTGAAGTATTCAGAATAAAAAGTGCGCATGTTAACACATAATTAAACTTTGTATTACATGTCTTCTCTTGAGTTTCACTTCTTTATATTGAACAATTCTAATAATTTTTCCATCAATACCTGTTTATACACTTTGAATCGAATCTTGTCTACGTATATGACGTAAGGCCTTTTATGTGCATTAAGATATTTCTTAGCAAGAGAATGTTAGATAGAAAAGGGTCTACCGAAGAACGCCCTTTTCGAAATCCAAAGTGTGCAGCAAAAAAGCAAAGTGTATATATAGAGATTATCAATGCATTTTTTCAATACTGTGGTAAACAGCTTAGGAACACAACTAAAAAGACTAATGCAACAATAATTATTAGCGACACTTGTGTCGCCTTTTATGGTTTGTTAATTATTAAGTCTTCCGTTCAGCTATCTGAGCAGTATCCTGTATTGAAAATCCCATTATCATGTCAAATACATGCCTAGCGAGGATATCAATACATTCTATAAAATAATCGGCTAATGACAGGTCACTACCATAAGCTGTTTTTCCGCAAGAGTGATTCAACTGCCCTGGGAATTTCACCAAAATTGTGCTGGCTACAAAGATATTCCGCTCCTTCCTTGTACTATTTGGAAAGACCTTTAATTTGCGAAATATTCTCCAAATGTATCGATACTAATATAAGAAGACGCATGTTTTGATTTACGTTAAGCGTGCTTCCATAGATCGTTGGTTATGCATGAGTTTCAGACGTTTTATTTCCTTCATTTGTATTAGAATGTTCCTTATATGATGATATTAGAAAATTATATATAAATAAATATTACTGGAACAAAAAAAACAGGATAACGTTTATTGATTGATGCAATCTGATAATACAAGTACCATCAGACACTTAACCATGTTTGTATATAAAACATTTATTCAAAGAAACTTGTTTAAATAGTTTTATGATTAGTTGTGTATAATTTAGTACCCAAACATGAATTCTCGCTCTCTTGTAGATTCGTCTTTGTTGTTTTTTATGTTGTCGTTGAACCATTGTTAAATACACTCTAAATGTTATAATCCGAGTGTCCTAGACTTTTTCATGTATTGAAACGTTATTTAACAACCCATGAAGTGTAATACCGATCACATTTAATGCCTTTATATATGTTACTTTGTTTTGAACATTTATAATCATGGACTGTATGTCTAGTGTATTCATTAAACCTATATACATTGTATTTTTACATTTCTTCACAAAATGCGACTCAAAGTTCCATTTTTAGTATTCTATTTGTTCTTGTTAAAATCGGAATAGAAAATGCATACCGCTTGTTTTTGAAAAAGAAACACTTAGAAAACAACGGGTTAGCCACTTAACGACTATTTCCAGAACACTAAGCAACAAATGTATTAATATAGTCTCTAAAATATAAATCAATAATACTGGCATCATTATCAAAACGTTGTTAGCAACCTTGGTAAGAAACCATGGCAATGCCTGAATGGAAGAGTTCTTTGTTATCATTGTTCCAATTAAATGCAATCTAGTGCTGCGGTTTATCATGATGAACATGTTTGGACCATCACAAAGAAGTATGTAACGGTTTCTTGTCATTTCATTTCACTGAATGCTTCAAAGGTAAACGTAATGACCAGTACACAAGGCGTTTATTCATGTACAGATCATTAATAAGTGTACAGCCGAGCAAACAGTGCTCCTTTTTGTATAAAACATAAGACCGTTCGCAATATGTAGATACGAAAATTTACAAAGATAGATCCGTTTAATACCGTGGTTTTTATGAAAATATCGACCGATGCGACATGCAACTTCACATCCATATCAATTTAATAGAGTGATATAATTTGCAATAGCATCAAACCCATCATTATTCATTGAATTATAAGCTGATTATTGATCCCAAGTATATGTCGCATACAAAATAGATATCTTAACCAGTATTACATTTTTTTTAACTATTGTAATGCCGTCTTTTAATTCATCTTGATCTAACAAAACAAATCCACTATTTGATTGTGCTTTCTTTTTTTCACATTTACTGTAAAATGTGTTATGTAACCATTAAATGAAATATTACTATCAGAATAAGTCCCGGATTGATACAAAAAAGCAATGTTTAGAGCAAACCTTATACAAGATAGTGCACAACCGTCTTTATAATTACAAGCGAACAAATAAACACAGCGCAGTATGTCATTAAAAGTGTGAGCATTTCTACCACCTTGATATTTATAATAATTACAACAGAAGTATGTGATTTCAAATCAAACGTCATATCGTGCTAGTGAGACTTACTATTTTTGTGCTATGAGGCAATTATAGTAAAGTCGTACCTTATTTATAAGTTTACTATTTCTAACAAAGGCTTTGATGTAAACCGATTTAGATGACAATCGTGTTATATAAGCATAATTTAAAACTAAATATGTTAAAGATAGTTCATAATTAATTACGAAGCCAAACCGTGCCTCGCCCACACAATTATTACATAGGAGACGCATTTATTGCGCTTTTAAACGCAATATAACATTTGTACACGCAAGTCTCATCAAAATACAAATAGTTCGGGGAACATAGTTACTTTTAAAACCTTTATGCAAATGCGTGCAGATCGCGTGTGTTTTTGCATCAAAACGTTCTCCGATGGGAAGTCGTTATGTAACATGTTTTGTATTTCGAATATCACCGTGGATCACCTGATACTGCGAGGTAAATTGAACGACTAAGGTAATGCTCGATGTGTAAATGCAAGTACATTCTATGTTAATTGATCTATTGAATCTGCTTTAAAAAAATTGACTATTATACTATTTCAGTCAAATTCCTAAAAGCATGAACAACTATGAGGACACAAAGCTCTCTGTTTGACTTAAACTCGAGGTATATATAACAGACAATGCAGCGCGATATGAGGCTGTGGTAACCGAGGATTCGCAGTCAAATTCAGTGTAAGATAAAGATACGAGGAATTTTTAAACTTTCGTAACTTTGTGTTTGTTTATTTTATGTGTTGCTTAGTGTTTGACCATTAACGAAATAATTTGTTCTCTTTGACATAGAAAAATAGTTCACATGGCTTCAAGGTCAGAATTTGAAGACATTATTGTGTAATTAAAATAAAAAGAGACATACGCTTATATAAAACAGCTTTTCAAAAAAGAAAAGTAAATATTCTTGACCCACACTGAGTCAATGCACTTGAAGGAAATGACCAGATTTGTGTTGGTATATTTGAGATAAGAAATAATAAATCATTAAGTTATTATCGGGTTAAATATTAATGAAACTATATTTAATCAACAGTAATTGTTGTATGGTATAACAGCTGATTTGATTTTTGTTGATGGTAAATGTCTTATTTGTTTCCATTGGCTTAACGCTTAGAGATTAATAATCAATATTTAGGATCAAATTGCTCGAACTACAAATGGCACGTTGAGCGAAGAGCCTTACAATTACAAAAATAATAGACAAAATTTAGTTTTTCGAATATGTTCCCATTATCATACCTTCTACATGTTGTGGACATTAATATCAACATACACAAATAAACGGATTTAGCTAAATTTTAGAATGTATATCAGATATGCGGGAACAATGTGATGCATTATATTTATGGCATATCTTAAGATTTGTCAATAGCAAAATGTCGAAGTTACTGTAGACAGCTGTCCACTATTATGAGTGTTAGCGAAGCTTAACTTAAGGCAACTATCTGGAGAAATCACTTAATTATAATTAACACAACTGGCTGAATCTTGCATGTAAAATGCACAATATGACTAATGTAAACCGACAAGAGTTAATCAACTGCAAAATGAATCACGATAAATGGTATTGCTTTGCTTTACTACTAACAAGAGATTTTCTACAACGATTTGCGCAAGTTGCCGCTTTTATGAGAGTACAGACATGGAAACTTGTATTTGATCAGAAAAATGCAGTATATATGCCCTTTATTCTTGATTATTTAACAAGTACACACACGTTTTAATGATCATTCCCAATGATCATGGTGTAGTTATTTTACATCCCAACTAGCAAAAATGTAAAACATTATTTGTAGCCGAGCACATACAGGAACAAAAAATTATCGAGTGAAAATCACTTGCATTATTATACTAAAATATATAAGTATATTCAAAGACGCATTTAAGGTGTATATCAACAGTGACAGAATTGATCAGCCTGATTGGCATTTTGAGACGGCACATCGCACGCTGGAACCATGGTCAGTAGATTTGAGCTTTAGGTACGAATTTATTGTCAAAGTTCAAATAAAATAATTTAGATATAGCTTAATAAAGTCATCTGCATGATTAGATGGTGGCAATAAACAGGTTCGTTTGTCAAAGTTCAAGGTCACAGTTCACAGTCAGATGCCAATGTATGTAATTAGTACTTGATATGTTGTCCATAGCATAACTTAGTCCATTATGAATATATTTCACAACTAAGCGAATGTGATGGAAATGTTAGAACGAAGTGTCGCGCGTAAAAGACACGTCCCTATTAAGTCAAACATTTTGTTTTCAACAACTTACCGCATGTTAACGGGACGGGGTGAGCAACGGCCAAGGTAAAAATCCAGGTCAAATGTAACATTAAGACAAATCGTATTTAAACTGTCCAAGTTTTGCTTAAATATCAAACTATATTGTGGGCGTTTGTTTGTGGCAACGGCATGGTTGAGTGCAAAACTTGTTTGACCTCAAGACGAATACGTGAGATAGCAATCTACCCACTCATCGACGGAGAAAGGTATTTCAACGGAAACCATTCGTATTAAAATGTAGAGGTCATCCCGCTTAATCAATATTGTAGCTCTTACGTCATAGTCGGTGAGACACGTACAAATAATACCAAACAACTTGTTTGTTATCTCAGCATATGCGATTAATTGAAGGCAATCAATTAGGCATCTTGTTTTGGCGAAAGCTCCTCAAAAATGACTCTAGGATGTTTAAACGTGATTGGATATTGTTAATTTTGACCGTGTATGTCAAAAGTGTTTCTTTTAAGTTTTAATAAAATGTAAGGTTTTTAAATATTTAAATAAGTCTGTTTTTTTTTTCGTCGACTGCACAGACTTATCTGGGACGACACTTTACGCACATGCATAATGCCCAGTTTTCTCAGAACGCGACACATTTGTGTGGGGTTGATGTAACTAATGCAAGGAAAGTACAATATAGAACCTAATGACGTGTTCAGCTAACTCGAATAACGCCCACACGCATCTGTCAATTTCGACACATTAACTGCGCCTCAGAACGTAAAAGCACCGTATAAACGTCACATATTACAAGTTTGGCTTTGTTCATGCATTTCGTGCCACGTAATGAACATCACAAAATCTCTATATCGTTTTAGCGATTATTCAGTTCAAATTTACAATTATGAAATTCCATCTACATTATCTAAATTATCAAATGTTGTTTTTCTGGAAACTTAAATGTTGTTTTTTTACGCAATGAAAGCTGAATCACTGCATTCAGTTTTGAGCGATGTCTTATATTCCAAAACAGATGTTTAGGAATAAATTTCATTGAGCGGACGTTGTGGCTTATATGTAACTACTATGTGACTTTTTGTGTCACGTGCAACTTTGTTTTCTTTCCAAATGTTTATGTCGGTAATGAAAGTTTTTGTTTCAATCAAGTCGGATGCGGTCAGTGATTTTTTGACAATAGTAAACGGAATCTTTGCTCTCCCTGACTGCCTATGAGCAGCACATTTTCCACGGCTCTTGTGAAATCTTCATATCATAGTGTTGTATCTGTGCTGCCTTTATACAACGCTAAATTTGCTATGCATTTGCTTTAGTGCAAGTCCTTTGCAATACATTGGCACAGTAGACCACACACATTTCAACTTAATATCCAATCTTTATACTACCATAAGCATTCATTATGCCCTATAAGATATGACTGCAGAAGGCCGTTATTAGCTCCCCCCCTACTTGCCAAACACGTTGATAGCTAAGAAGGCACACGCCCATGGCGATGATAACTGTTTTACTGTCATTTACCTCAAACAAGGGGCTTAAGCATATCATTTCGGAGCGCCTTTTTACACATTTAAACCACGATGCTTTGCATTTATATTTCCAAAGGAATTGTTACTGTTTTTTTCTATCCTTCTATACATGTGCGTCAAAGAGCTGCCAGTTTTAAGTGAGTAACATAAGATATACTCGAGACCAATATGGATGGAATTCTATGATACAGAAGGTATGTTTGTATGTCAACGTTTGACTTGTATGGTCTGTGTTCTGGTTTGTTTTTGATTAAGTGTAATGCATTAGGCTGTAAATTCATGTATATTGTCGCACGTTTGCATAATTTGTCTCTAGCAACGTTATAAATAATTAAGTATGATAAACTTTCAGATCTTGAATGAAAAATGCCGCATTATCAAATATTCAAATACTTTAATGACCGAATATCCGAATACTAATTTTGCTATTTGCTGCCATCCCTATTTATAATGTTTGCTGCATCCATTAAAATGATACCAGCATTTGTAGTTGGAAGCAGTTTGTTTTTTAATAGGTTGCAAATTCTACTGATGTCAAAGCATCCATATTGTAGATATTCTTCGCCGTTTGTATTAAATCCTGAATCCGTCGAATTAACGATGTTTTTATTTTAATACGAAAACCGTGATCTTGAAACTGATATAGTAATGATCTTTGTGCTAGACTCGGCATATCTGTTAAGGCTGTTGTTTGCAAAATGATAAAATCTTGCTTTTGTTTCAAACGCGTATGTCAATTGACATCGCATTTGCTATTGCGTCGTTTTGAACGCCTTATATATCACTCTCTATAACTAAATCAGTTTTGCTTCAGCAAAAGATGTGACCAGGAGGACCTATACCCCGTGAGGCACACGTTATACATTATTTACACAATCATGTCAACGCACCAACGTTAAATAATAAGTTGATAATAACATCTGGTGTTTGTAGATACTATATTGGTGTTGGCGGCCCAAATGTTGAAAGTGAATGTTTTGGTATAAACTATTACAAGATGATTCATCTTTAAAAACTTATGAGAGAATAGAAGGTTAGCGATGAATTAAAAAAGGTTAAATAAAAAAGGGAATGAATCCATCTTAAACGACCCGAAGCTAGTACACTCGTATTCTAATCACACCACACATGCCATCATCTTCTTGTGTGTTATACGTCCATTACATAATACATGTTGCGAAACACGGCATTGACATCAATGCAATTAATATCAAAGAATGAACAAACAACATGAATGAAACAAGTGCATTATGCTGCGTCCTAGGATTATGTTTTATTTTGCATGGTATTGCTTCGTCAAAGTCACTTTGCAGACAGGATAAATAACGAGCTCATACACCAAAAAACAAGTATAGCAAATGTATTATATATGTATTCATTTATTGTTGTAAAGCAGGTATTTTCCCATAAATGTGTGGTTAATTACCAATGACTGTCTAAAAAAAGACGTATAGTAAAAGAACGAAAAATACTTTACGAAAAATACAAGTTCCGAAAGACAATATTATTAAATGGCTTAAACTAAGGTTTATTTCAATCCTTATATTTGTCACTAACAATGTAAGATGATGTGTTCAATTGTCTGCATTTCACTTACCTCCTACGTTCGTATGACGCAAGCATATGTGCAGTCAAATACAATTTGATACAGGCGACATACTTCCGTGCAATGAATGGCACTAAATGAAGCAAGGGTGCCGTTTTCAATGTGATTGTATCTCAATTGATTAACACGAGCCGTTTAACATTTGTCATATCTTACATAATATCTACTCGATGTAATGCGTTATAGTTTATGATGTGTTCACCGATAGGCGCGTTGTTATCAATTGGTTTTCGATTTCATTTTATTCGGTGAAGCATTCAAAAAACAAATCATTTCGTACAGTCGTCTGCTAGTCCCATGACAGTTTGCTATGGGCAAATCAATCTTCATTCCATGTATTTCGTCTAGAATAATGTCTTTGCATTTCTATATTTTGATAATAAGTTCAACGGTTTCTATTCAGAGAAAACGAACCATTAAGAAACGTAAGACAATTTATTTTATTATAATGACACATAGCTATGTGGGCTTTTTTAATATATGTGCTTCAATACTAAGACGTTTAGAAAATTATAATTAAGTATTTTGGTTAACGTGTTTGTTTAATAACTACAGAACAATTATATCGCATTGTTTAAATGGATTTTAATATCCGGAGTCGCTCATCTTTTTTAATTATACCAATTCAATAGTTAACTCTTTTTAAAGCACTCATTGCACTATCAAACAACAAAAGGAACCAAAAAAAAATCTGAAATAAAACGCTGTTGATAATACTAAGAATTAAAACATTTGTATTATTCAATTCTACAAAATATATATGAGCCTCGCTCTGTGAAAGGGTTTTATGTATGTGCGTGCGTGAAGTGTCGCCCGAGATAAGCCTGTGCAGTCGACACAGGCTAATCAGGGACGACACTTTCCGCCTAGATTCTATTTTCGGTAAGAAGAGTATTCTTTTAAACGAAAAATACAATAAAAACGAAAAGACTCGTCCCTGATTAGACTGTGCGGACTGTGCTAATCTGGGATGACACTTTTTGCCCATAAATCAAACCCCCTTTTTACCGAGCGAGGCTCATATATATTTCTGAATGCCACCGCCATGACGATTAATTGTCCGTGTGTCGCTAGCTCTATTTAAATGGTAACAGTTTACACGTATATTATAATCCTATTCCGTTTATGAAAACAGCGACATAAGATGTGTGTGTTCTATCATAACAATCATTATATATATATATATATATATATATACTCATTTTGAAATACATTGGAACAAATCAATTTCATATTACGACGAGATGTTGCGTGTTAAAACATGAGAAGGTAAACATGGATACATGGTAACAGTGTATTTACTGACTTAATGCCTTATTTAAAAGTGTATCTATATAAGAACTTCTTACGTATATGCTATTCAATCTATGGTATTCAACACTTGTTTTAAGTGTGGTGAGATAAGTGTTGCTCATATTTGTACGTGTGTGTTGCTTATGTATGTTTTATGAATCGCGTGTGTGTGTGCTTTGTTTAGCAATTAATAAAATACCTCGTTCCACAATACAGTTTCTCTATTTATGTCTTGTGCGGCTGAAGGTTTACTTTGTTTAATAAATTCGTTAATTAATGTCTAAAAACACTTTACCGGTAAACATAATTTTTATTAACTCCCGTTTTTATTTTCTGACAATGTAAATTTATATTAGCCAATTCATGATAATGATAATGCGACGGCATTTCGTGTGTTAAAACTGTCGGCCTTTCTTAATACCTCAACGATCAAGCTCTCAATGGGCCATACACAGCATGTATGTCGGCGAAAGCGGAGTTTTGAGACAAAAGAGAAATATGGGGGACCAATGCCCTATGGAAACATGTTTTCAATATAGACAAATTAAAGCCCTAAAGACAACACTTTGTCATCTTGAATTACGAGATGAATTTCCTTTCCTGTCTCGAAGACAGACATTTTCTTGTGAAAATGAAAATGGAATGTATGAGGACACTGACTGAAAAAATAAAATCGGTTTCGGAGATCAAAGAATTAACATTTAAGGGATTGAAGCAAACGTTGTGATTTTTATGTACGTCTGTTTGGTTACTATGCTCATTAACCCTTGTATGCCTATCGTCTAGAAAAAAGGCCTTGGAAAACAGCGTAGACCCAGATGAGACGCCGCATGATGCGGTGTCTCATCAGGGTCTGCGCTGTTTGCTTTACGGAATTTCTGTAAGCAATATTCTAAATATAGACATCCCTAATTTTGGAAATAAAGTGATCCAATTTAGAAGGATGGCAGAGTCCACTAGGCATAAATGGGTTAACGTCAACTTTTATTAGAATTGTTCCAATTATATGTAATCTAGTGCTGCGGTATATCATGATGAACATGTTTGGACCATAATAATGAAATATGTAACGTTTTTTGTCATTTTATCTAATGAATGGTTCAAAGGTAAACTCAAAGACCAGTACAAATGACGTCAACTCATGAACAGATCATTACAAAGGGCACATTCGAGCAAACAGTGTTCCTATTTGTATAAAACATGAGACCTTTCGCAATACGCAGATACGAAGATTTACAAAGATCGATCAGTTTAAAACCGTGGTTATTATGAAAATATCGTCCGATGATACAAACCACTTCACATCCATGTCAATTAAATCGAGAAATATAGTTTTCAATAGTATCAAACCCATCATTATTAATTAAATTATAAGCTTGAGATTATTGATCCCAAGTATATGTCTCCCACAAAAGATATATTTTTACCAGTATTTCATTTTTGTTTTAACTAGTTTAATACCGTCTTTTTATCCATCTTGATATATAAAAAAATAACTCGACTATTCGATTGTGCTTTCTTGTTTTCATATATTTTTTTAAATGTGTTATGTATCCATTAAATGAAATATTACTATCAGAATAAGTCCCTGATTCATACAGAAAGCAATGTTTAGAGCAAATCAGATACGAGATAGTGCACAACCGTCATTATAATTACAAGCGAACACATAAACACAGCGCAGTAGGTCATTAAAAGTGTGAGCATTTCTCCCACCTTGATATTTATAATAATTAAAACAGAAGTATGGGATTTCAAATCAGACGTCATATCGTGCTAGTGAGACTTACTATTTATGTGCTATGAGGCAATTATAGAATAGTCGTACCCTATTTATAAGTTAACTATTTCTGACAAAGGCTTTGATGTAAACCGATTACGAAGCCTCTTGTTGTTCTTTAAAAAAATATTTAAAAACAAATAAGCCAAGTTAAAGAGAGAACATCATAAGTAACGAAGCCAACCGTATATCGCCCACACACTCGTTGCATACGAGACGCTTTTGTTTCACAATAAAACGCAATATAGCGTGTATGCAAGCATGAGAAAAGTCCTCAAACCTTATCAAAATAGAAAAAGTTCAGGTAATATAGTTACTTTCGAAATCTTCTACAAATAAGAACAGATCACGTGTGTTTTTGCATCAAACGTTGATCGATGGGAGGTCGTTATGTTAAAATACATGTTCACTTAAAAGAGTTGAACGACTTGAATATTATAAAAAGGGGCCAAATTTTATCCATACTGATTTTAAAATGCAACTGAGTTATAATTGATATATACATTCTACTATAAACAATTTGACTACTATAATTTATTTGTCAAATTGCTTAACTCTTGAACAACTTTAAGGACACAACGCTTTGTTGTGACTAGAATCGAAGCATATATACCGTTCATTGCAGTACGATATAAGGTAATCGATGCAATTTGAATTTGAAACTATAAACTCGTTAAAGTAATTGGTGTCCTAACAGAAGTTCCAAAATTAATGGCAGAATAATGTGGCTTATTTTACCTAATAGAGAATAATATTGGAGTATTATATAAAGTTAATAATATGTTAAGAAACCGGTGAGAGCAAAGCTAGCCGAATTGTTTGGATTTGTTGTTTGTTACATTTGGCATGATATGACATCGAATTAAAATAAATAGTGTTACTAACAGAAACATAAAATATATGGGAGCTCAACATACTCGATAGGATTAAGCCTTAGATTAACCGACCGAATCGGTTAAATACCAGGATAAAATACATAACCTTTTCACTTCATTAACATCGTATACGACATGCTTGTTGAATGTATCTTGTTGTATATCTTTGAGCTTCGTTCTGTGACAAGGGGTTTAATGCATGTGCGTGAAGTGTCGTTCCAGATTAATCTGTGGAGTCTGCAGAGGCAACTTAGGGACGACACTTTCTGCCTTTTTGATAATTATTGTTTTGAGTAAGTCTCTTCTTAGCAAAAATCAAAATAAGTCGGAAAATGTCGTTTGCAGTATTTAACTTCGAAACAAAATCAGTGCTTACACAATAGTATCAGTCATGTTGTTGATTATTTTAATTTAAATATAATAATATAATTATGATAACATATGATCTGTTTTTGCGGGAATTGCGATTCAAATAATGCAGTGGTAAGAGTTTAATGATACGTTTTCTTATAAAGAAATACGGCAGTTTTCTCGATGACCTAATAAATAGCTATAACAAACGAGGAACTTTTTTAATTTCGTTAATCCGTTTTTGTTTTTTTTTGATGCATTGCATAGTGTTTGAGTAATAATGATTTTGTTTAACCGAATTAGTTTGCTCTCTCTTACATAGAAGCAAGAATAAACATGTCCTCGTTTGTCAGAATTTGAAGAAATTATAGCAAAATGTATGGAACAAAAGAGATCTACACTAATGACTATTGAGGAAACTATATATAAATTACCAACATAAATTGTTTTATTATATACCTGCTTTATGTTCCCAAAAAATACAAGTTGTATCAATCGGTAAAATACAACTGCACAGAAATAATTCCCGTATTATGCTACTCGCTTGTTTCCAATTCCGTATTACCATACTAGCCGGACTACCTTTAATGACGTCACTTTGAATGCAGAAAATTATAAGAGCATTCTTGGTTTATTATGAACGCTTAAACTCATATTTTTAACTTAAATGATTCAAAGTTGTATATAATAAAAGGAATATTACGCAAGTAAATTGTTACAAGTGTTTGTATCAGTCTCCGCCTCTCGTGAGATACGTCATCCCACAAGCCACTCCACTGATACAAACACATGGAACAATTGACTAGCGTTATTTTCCGTATGCATGTTATAACAGCTTAATTTGTTGATGGTACATGTATTTTTTTTGTTTTCGACTTTTATAAATGCTCAAGAGATAAATTATCAATAGTCCGTGTTTAATCGCTAGAACAATAAATTACACGTGGAGCGAATATCCGTACACTTAACTCAAAATTATCGAAAATGTTCAAATTCTCCTAGCTTATACGGGTTGTGGACCTTACTATCAACATACAAAACTTGACGGCATTAGCTTAATTTGAGAATTTATATTCAGACATGTGATGTATTATATTTATGGCATAAATAAAAATTCAACAGTAGCAACATGGCGATGGAATTGTAGAGCGTTGTACACAATGATGGGTGTAAGCGAAGCTTAACTTAAAGCTTATATCTGGATAATTCACTCAATTATATTAAACACAACTGACTGCATATTGCATGCAGCATGCACAATGTAACTAACGTTAAACGACACGAGTTAATCAACTGCAAAATGAATCACGATACATGGAATAACTTTGCTATACTACTTCCGAGAGATTTTCTGCAACGACTTTCGCACGTGGCCGCTTATATTAGAGCACAACTATTTAATCTTGCATTTGCTCATCAGAAACTTGCAGTCTAGCTGCCCATATATTCTTCATAATTAAACAAGTACACACACGTTTTAATGCTAATTCTATATACAAAGCCGCATTTAAAGTGTAAAGCAACAGTGACATAATTGATCAGCCTGATCGGCCTTATGCGACGGCACAACGCACGGAGGTTTAAGGTCACAGAACAAAGTCAAAGGTCAATGCATGAAATTAGTACTTGACACATTGTCCAGAGCGAATTTTGGCCCATATTGAATTATTTTTGAAAACTTAGCGAATGCGATCGAGATATTGAGACGAAGTGTCACTCGCAAACAAACACGTCCCTTATAAGTCACCTATTTAAAAAAACAAACATTATCTGTATTACGAGACAGAGTGTTGCGCAAACAACACAGGTCGGTTGATCAACGGTCAAGATAAAAACATCCAGGTCAAATGTTAAACAAGAACAAATCGTTTACAGGTTGGCCAAGTTTTGCTTGAACAAACAAAACTATATTGTGGACGTATGTTTGTGGCAACAGCACTGTTGTATGTAAAACTTGTAACCGATGTGCGTACGCCTTTAATAATCTATGTACATTTATATTACAGCATGTAAAACTTGTAACCGATGTGCGTACGCTTTTAATAATCTATGTACATTTATATTAAAGCATGTAAAACTTGTAACCGATGTGCGTACGCCTTTAATAATCTATGTACATTTATATTAAAGCATGTAAAACATCCAAATCCACAAACATTGCACTATGAGGATTTCACGTACTAAAATATCAGCTGCATATGATTATGTCAGCCTCGCTCTGTAGAAAGGGGGTTTTCTGCATGTGTGTTAAGTGTAATCCCAGGTTGGCCTGTGCAGTCCGCACATGCTTATCAAGGAAAACACTTTCCGCTTATATGGTATGTTTTGTTTACAGAAAGTCTCTTCTCCGCAAAAATCCGGTTAAATCGGAAAGTGTCGTCCCTGATAAGTTTGTGCGGGATGCACAGGTTAATATAGGACGACACTTAACGCACATGTATGTAACCCCCCTTTGCACAGAGCGCGATCTATATTGAACATACCGTACTGCTTGATGTGCGCAGACAACAATTGCTCAATTCCACTGAAGCTTACATACGCCCGGGGCGGGGATTGAACCTGGGTCGACAGGGTGTGAAGCTTCTGAAGCAACCTCTGCGCCAACCCTGACATCCGGTTAAATGCAACCGTTCAAAGTTTGACTGAAGACGAATACGTCAGATAACAATGTATTTCTAATCGACGGAATCCATCCTTAGTGAAATGTGGAAGTCATCCCGCTTAATCAATATTAAAACGCTTAAGTCACAGACAGTGAGACAAATATAAATCGTGACAAACAACTTGTTTGTCATCTCAGCATATGCAATTCAACGAATGCAATCACGTACGAATCTCTTTTTGGCGAAAGCTCCTCTTAAATGGCAGGACATGACATACTGAATATTTATTCAGACTCGCACAGTGTACATCGTCGAACACTAGATATTTCGCATACACTTATGTCACAGAGATAAACATAGTAATAACATAAAAATAAGCAGCATCGTATACGGTTAAGAAAAGCTAGGTAAAATACTTTTTATATAATTAATGAAGGATTACTATTTGAAGTTAAGTAATAACATAAGCAATATTATTTCTTTATATCACAGCGTCTTTCACAAATTTGGCTAACTTAATAAGTTTAACTTTATTCGTTGACTTAAGCAATTGGTGGAATTTATAAACAGAAGGTCTAATGTGATAACATTTCTTTTAAAAGTTTTTTTCTAATATCAACGAATAAAGGACATTTACAAACAAACTGAAACTCGTCTTCAACATCTAATTATTTACAACAAAGGCAATAACGTTCGTTTTGTGGTATATTTTGAACAGCATATCTTCCAGTTTAAATTCTTAGTGGCACACTCGAAGTTCGAAGCTTTGTAACGTTGTTTCTGAGTGATTGAGGTAACAAATCTAAATAATTTTCGTAGACAAACGTAGACTTAAACAACGGATTGAAACCACTCTTTTTTATAGGTATCAATTACAACAGTTTTAAAATGTGGTATAAATTTTGTTACATCGACAGAGCTTGGATTATTGAACACGTATGACAAACCGTAGGTGTCTTACAATAGTTTAACATTCGATACCCAACTAGAACGACCGTTTTGACAATCATTTAATGCTTGATGTTCTAACGTGATTGGATATTATTATTTTTGACCGTGTATGTCAACCGTGTCTCTTTTAAGTGTTTATGAAACTTAAGGTTTTTAAATATGTTCATTAGGTTGATCATTTTCGTTTATGTTCGTTTTTTTCTTTATAAGTTTATAATCTGATTTGTAGTGGGCAATATTCAGCTCATATTTTATTACCAATAAAAATGTTCGAGCGCATAAGCGGATTTAAACCACGTTCTCGTATTTTGGGCTTTCAACCACATTGTGCTAGTGCGTCACTGCCCAATAAAACAGATGTTCTGAAAACCCCATTTTGAGAGCCTATAATCGGCATATTGTTTGGGTTCGATGGAATATTCAAGGGACTCTTACGGTTGATGCTGCACATATATGATTTTGTTAGTCAGTTGCTAATCATGCCCAATACTATCTTCCCTTGTTAGGCTGCTTTAGTTTGATATTATCCCATACAATTTTCTTTCACGAATTGGAAACATAGTTGTGTAATCAACCATAAACAATTCAGCGGTGGGTTTTTTCTGTTAAGTTGATATTTGACATAAATCTTTTGAAAGAAAGTTGTGTTGTTGATGTGAACGTGAATAGTTGTTTCTGGTGTTTGTTTTAAAAGGTTAAACTAATTTAATATAACAAGATACAGAAAAATAGATCCAACTCACAACTAAAGAATAAAGACAAAACCTGCGTCTTGTATCTGACCTTGTGGAGCCTGTTACTAAGAAGATTGTTAACTTGTTTAAATTCCATTATTGGCGTCGCACTAAAGTGCGGCGATTAGTATGTAATACGTTTTCTTTCGCTTATGGGAGGAGAAGTTATTTTACGGATCAATGTATTTTTGTTGTTAGAATATCTTGCAAAGTGGTGATTGTTGTGTTAATTATTGTAAATAAGTACTGCACTTGTGCCTATTACATTTACTACAACATTTATTGCCAATAATGCAAAGTTTATTCTTTTAATTAATGACTGATCACAGGGACTGGGCAATAATAAAAGATCACAGGGACTTGGCAAATACGCGAACCGGTGAAACTTTTTGGTTTTGTACACAAACAAAACATAATCAAAATATATTTATTTTGTGGTTTTTCTGACAATAGCGCAGACTTTTGCTGTTTGAGTTTTGGTTAACGCGTATTTTCTTCAATTTTACAAGACAACAGCGATTACACGGTGTATTGCTTTATCATTATGTACACACCGGTCTTACTGACAATAACGTAGTGACGTCACCATCTTGTATAGAATGATTGCTACAGTCACTTATTAATATCTTATTTAGAAGGTGATTTTTCAAGCGGTTCCATGGTGTAGTGGTTGCACGCTCGCTTCACATGTGAGAGGTCAAAAGTTCGAGCTCCAGTAGAATCAATTTATTTTATTTGTGTTCTATGTTAACATTTTGTTTAGATGTAGACATTTTAGTTTAAATAAATATGCTGTTTTATTGTAACCATTTTTTGTTTTTATTATGCCCATGAAATATATGTGTGAGAGGGTTGGGGGGTTTGTAAACACATTAAAACTTTTACAGTGTTTTCATATCAATGAGTACTCAACCCCTATCGTAAATGAGCAACGTAAGAATAAGTTCAGAATCATCTCCCCTTGAAGTTGAGAAAAATATGAAATTACGCTTACAAGATGAAGCAGATTTTTTAAAACCTACACAGTTCCGATCCATTAATAAAAACTGCACACGGATACCAGTAAAAAAAGGAAACCAATGTAAATAAAATGAACTATGAAATATTTGAGGGTTACAACACAAAATCATAGATAATGGTTATTTGGGGGTTATAACACAACATCATAGATAATGAGTTTTTGGGGGTTATAACACAAAATCATAGATAATAGTTATACCAGTATCTTTTTCTATTTTGTTTAAAATAATCGGCCAATATATTAATATTTACAGTAGAAAAAAAAATCTTCCCATGTAACTTCATTGAGTGCCTTTTACTCTGAAATTCCTGACGCCCTTTGATGCTTTGCTTCAATACTTATCATGTTGAATCTGATACGCAATTGACGAGTCAATTGCCCACGTAAAACATGCGTATAGTGATATGATATGTCGGTTTGTTTAACCCTCATGCTTAGCTGTAGGTTTATGACGCTCTTGCTCAATGACATTTGACGAGATCAAGCAGATGCAATTATGATTTAAACGACTTGATGTAGCGTTAATAAAACTATAATAATACAGATCTGTGCCCGTGATTCTTAATGATGAACATTTACACTACGTAAGCATTATTTAATACGCGTTTTAAATCTCATCCCGTTAATCGTTGTCAAGGTCGTGTAAGAAACTCAACCCCGTTTTAGAAACACAAGTCCTACTTAGAAACTTAACCCCGTTGTAGAAAATCAATCCCGTGTTAGAAACACAACCCTGTGTTAGGAACTCAAGGCCGTGTTAGAAACTCAAAGCCGTTTAAGAAACTCAAGGCCGTGTTAGAAAATCAACCCCGTGTTAGAAACTCAATACCTTGTTAGAAACTCAAGACCGTGTAATAGCAAACTCTAGAATGTGTGCACTCCAGCATGGAAGTTGAATATTCGTACATGCATACAAGTTACACTAAAAAATCGGTTGTATCCATGATATGAATAACATACTATTAGGTTTTGTCAAAAGTAAGGTCGTTTAAACTAAATCATACTTACATGTCTAAAACAGAAACCGTGTTTGCGTACCCTGAAACGTAACACGCCATGTTCACCTTTCGGCATGCCTGATAATAAGTATTTACGGTTATTGAAGTTTTTAATAGCACTTAATAAGGGTTCTATTTCAACAATAATTTGATGCATGCCATGGTATTTCAAACTAACGAACCTTTCATGCTTTAGGAATATTACAATTTACTTATTATCTCTGTAAGGACAATGAAACATCACAAAAATAAGCGTGGTGACATATAGATTTGTAACGTGTAGTACAGTAATATCTTATTTTGAAAGAGTGTATAACTAGTTATTTTCGTATTAGTATGTATATTGAATTATTTGCGGCTATTCTATAAATGTACTTATGCATGGGAAGGTTTGTCAGACGAAAGGTATAATAAATAGGTTTTCCTACTGTTTGCTTTTTTATTATTTGATTTAAAATGCATGCGTCAAAAAAGATATTTTTGACCGATAGATTATTAAATAAATATATTCAGAGACTTACTTAGTAAGTAATATAAAATGGCTAACTTATATTGAATTTTTCCTACAGCTTCATTTTCACAAACAAAGGCTTCATAGCCCGATTGTGTCGCGTTCTGAGAAAACTAGTCATAATGCTTGTGCGTAAAGTGTCGTCCAAGATCAGCCTGTGCAGTGCGCACAGGCTAATCAGGGACGACAATTTCTGCTTTTATGAAATGTTTCGTTTAAATGATGTCTCTTCTTAGCAAACATCCAGTTTAGGCGGAAAGCGTCGTCCCGGATTAGCCTGTGCGGACTGCACAGGCTAATCTGGGACGACACTTTACGCACATGCTTTATGCCCAGTTTTGTCAGAACACGACTCATTTATTTGGGGTTGATGGAACTTATGCAAGGAAAGTAAACCATAGAACCTTATAACGTGTTCAGCAAATTTGAGTTACGCCCACACACATCTGTCAAGTTCGACACATTAAGTGCACCTCAGAACGTAAAAGCACCGTATGAACGTCATATATTACAAGTTTGGCTTTGTTCATGCATTTCGTGCCACGTAATGAACAACACAAAATCTCTATATCACTGGACCGGGCATATAAGCGATTATTCAGTAAACAATTATATGGTCTGACGTTAGTAGTCGTGGTAAAAGTGGCTTCTGTCATCAGTTTTAGTATCATCATTCTTTAAAAATCACAATTATATAGTAATTAGTTACATCTCTGTTTACTTATAACAGTGAAGTTGAGACCAAATTAAAAATACAAATCGTACTCTTACATTTAAGGAGTTTTCATGAGCATACCAATGATAGTTTCAGTTGTGTACTATAGTTATGTGTACCACAAAGGGCGTACGTTGGTATGTACGTGAAGCTAAGAAAGTGCACTATTAACAAACAATAGCAACATTTTGCCATATGCATTAAAATCGTAAGTTTTAGAACTTAAACATAGCGGAAATGTCATTATTGTTAAATTTCTCAAGTATTCTCGTATCATTGACTATATTCCTAGGAATGACAAAACAAAGCAAAATCCTTAAAAATAACTTACTTAATGCAAACATTGTGATTATTGTTTAGCCTCAATAAATTGCAACATCTTCAATTTCGTCTCTGAAATTAGCTTTGATTCGTCACGTGATGACCCTGTGTTAGACACCGTTCCATTGGCTCTATATAGTTCATTAACCAAAGAGACATATTGTCTCATATTGGTCTAGGCTGTAGGTAAGGTGACAATAATGACTATCTCCATTTTGAATATCAAATAGTCCTTAATATTTGGTTAATGTGATGATCTAATGAATATTTCACATTTGACTTAGTTCGAAGAAAATCGGTTTCTCTTTGCTTAGTGACGAATATTGTCGAACGACAGTAAGTTAAAACTTGACATGAATACAATTAAACGGAACATTTAATCATCTGTCACAACCTGCAAGTTGTGTAGACAGTTAACGTATAATTAATTGGTAACTATTAGTTTGAAAAAATACTGCGCTTTTGCATCGTTAATACGAATAATCAGTTAACACGTAAATCAATTGTCTAAACATAAAAAGCTTATCGATAAAAACGCGCCAAAAACAAACCAGCGAGTTGAATTGTAATTATACAGTTTGTTTTTTACAAACTGTTGGTTATGTCTTAACAATAAATACTGTGTAAGAGTTTTCCAGAACAGACCAGTATAGTTTATTTTGACATGAGCATATACAGCTCATCTTCATTTAAGGCACTGTCCACTAGATTTTGGCATGTATTGAAGCATGTCATTAAATGCTCTATATTGATAAATTCAAACATTTGACCTAAAAATCTGCAGTTAAAAAACAAGAATACAATTTAAAAAGGGAAAAAAAAGTAAACCTCATCAGGGCTCGAACCAGTGACCATCGGGGTCCTGGAGTAAAAACCAATTAGACCGCTCGGCCATCCTGACAAGTATGTACGATAGCCGTATTTTATACCATATATAAGCAATCCTCGTAGTTTTACAAAATATAGCGACAATAACAGAACTTTCCAAATTATTCAATCGTTTCGCGTCGAACGACGCTTTATGATTTTGAGGTTTTCAAATCGTCAAAAGATGCATATAATGGATATTTAAGAGCATTGTAAATGGTCAGTATTACTATTTCCTCAAAAATATCATAACAAACGCGAAAATTTGCGAATATGAAACAACTTTTTTTAATTTTGTCAATTTACCAATCTGTTGGACGGCCCCTTTAACATAAATAAACAATAACAGCATGCGTTTGCAGTAGATACGAAACATATATCATGGTGAAGAAAGATCAATGTACAAAAAGGAATGAAAATGTTTTCGTAAGAATGGATGAAACAAGTGGTAAATACATAGTGACCACATAATATCGAACATAGTTTGATTGCAACAATTGTAACATTATTATGTACACCATTCTTCAGTAAAAATAAATAATTATTTTAGACTACATATACAACATATTTGCTCGTATTTGAAAGTATTTTAAACTGTACCCGGCTAATTTTCTTAACACTGTTTTATTAGAGCTATTAAATAGTTCGATAAATTGGAACATATTCGGACGGGATCTATAATATGTTGGAATTATTATTTTTAAAATCAGCATAAAATGGGCATTTCAGAACAACGTGTTATTCATTCTCGATATCATTAAGGTTTCATAACACATATTTGTGTTGATCCCTACCAATTTTCTGGTTTCTTCCCATTTCTATAGATAATTTGTGAGACGTCATTAAGCTATTATATTCTTATACTTTTTATTATCATAAATATCAAGATACGACAATCTTTCAAATACAGGCTTTAGGTCTTAATATAAAATCACTTAGCTAGATTATGTGACATTGACATTCCAATTAGTGATGTACAGGTCTCGTATTCTGTTTTTGAGTAACTGAATAAATTGATTAGTGTTCACAGATTCAGGAAAAGATTTGGTTAAAGATGACCCGTTCTAATTGGTTACGTTATTTGTTCGTTTAATTTCTAATCTCTGTAATAGTGCAACAATTTAAAAATACAATTTCCATGTTTTACAGTAAATAGTTTCAATTAATATATTACGATCCTGGCAAAGCTGTATATGTACGAATGGAATCGACAAACTTCGGCATATAACGATAATGAATTAATCGACATGTTTACATTTAAAAGTATCTTACAAATTTAACGACAAACGCGCTAAATGTTTTCCGCTTTGGTTGATTTCCAAACCACGTTGTTATACTTTAAAATGGAGGATATGCGTTAAATAAGTTAAACATGATATTAATAGGAACGTTCATGTCTTTTTGTTAGGGTAAACAAAGAATGAATTGCGTTTGATGCTTTCCGTTTAATGTATTTGTTGCTAGCACAAATGATCCACCACTTGCAATGAACGTTTCAAGGTAATTGAAATTATTCACAATTGATATTTCTTGACCTTTATACGTCCATTTTAACGTTTTACTAATTGTCGCCCCTTTTAGGAATACGCTGACCTTGTTTTTCGCGTCGTCAGCGAATAATAGTAGATACATCGATATTTGATCTATTTTAATCCCGGCGTTTATTCCATTCTTCAAATCGAATTCCATATAATTAAGCAATAGTGAATACAATATGGTCTCCCCTGAAATAAACCAACATTACTATCGAAAAAGTCTGATAATTTACCCATGTGTTTGACCTGTATTTTTACTTCTTCGTACATGGATCTAGTAAGGGTATAGAGTTTTCCGTAGATGCCTACATTTATCATTTTAGTCGATAATTGACCAGGATTGATGACGCCATTTGAAAAGTCAAACGGGTTATACTCGTATAAATCTCTAACACATTGAGTTTGTTTTGTTTATGTTTATCAACTTCTATATATCCTTTACATTCAAGTTGTATAATGTGCTTAAAATATGTTTCTTCCTTAGAATTTAGATAGTCCGAAAAGTCTCTAACTTGGATATCCGGATCAGAATTTGAAACAATTTGTGATAATAGCGTTTGTTCCAGATAATGTACACCGCACGAAACAGCATGTAAGAAGTCGCATTTGTTCTCAGGTTTCCTCTTCAAATTAACAATTGGATTACTAGTACTTGTTGAGACAACGTTATTCGTGCGGAGAGCAAATGTCAGCGGTGCATGATTGGAGAATTCCGTGAAATTGTTAGCGGTAAAATCTGAAATGCCCTTAAAATTGGTACGCAGCGTTAATGCATAATCAACTTAGCTTTCACCGTTATGTGTATAATGACAAACGTTTTCACTTATGGACAATAATTTATAATGCAGCAAGTTATTATATGGTTTGGTCCAGAGGTTCGGAGATCAATTAAAACATATTTTTATTTTATTTTTATTAAGTCGTGCGTTATTACACATGAGTACTTAAGTTTAAATAATAAAATATGTAAAATAAGATAAAGATTACATGCAAAATTGAAATCGACGAAAAACACCCTATGAAGACCGAACTCAATCACGTTTTAAAATTAACAATCGACACTTGTGATGTTTGTATTGTTAAGACGAAGAGCTGGATGCATGTGCAGTGACCTCTCTCCTGATATTTTGGGGTGTCATCTGTCCATTGAAATGCAGCTGCAGTTGTTCTCTCGATTCACTGGACTGTCGTTTAGGTAAATAATTGCATGTTCCACGTTGACGTCGCTGTAAACTGACATCAGTCCGTCTTGCTGGGATTGGCCTGATTTTTTTTTTTTTTATGTCAAAATTGTGTTGAAGCTAACGGAGCACTTTGACGGCATGTCTTATATGGTTTTGCCCAATGCATATTTCTATTTTTCAAAAACAAAACGTACGGTATCATTTTCAATCATGGTGTGTGTGTGTTTTTTTAAATAATAATATATCATATAAGATATTTGAAATTGTATGATTTTTAATTGGCAATATTGACGATGGACGTGTTTGGGTCGCTGAAAGATAAGTCGTTGCACAAAAAAAAAATTTATACTTAACGGGCTCAAAATATATTTATTATACTAATTGTACAGTATTTCATATTAAAACACTGTGTTGGCACCTAATGATACATTATCTATACATAAATTAACGCAATAAAATTATTCTTACCACAACAAAGTATCCGCTTGAAGGAACGTCTGAATTTTATCGACATTGCGTTATACAAAATAGGATTAATTGCGCTGTTGATGTAGACCATGGTCCGACAGAACATCAGAAACCAAAAGTCGAGGTTTTTCTCTCTTGCAATCGAGTTGTAGACAACCATGGTCCTGTATGGCATCCACGTGACCATAAACACAAAGACGATGACTGCTAGCATCCGAACTACCTGTAAATAAACAAAAGTTATTATATACGTGCATATTGATTAACAAGACACACATTGAGATAGCCTCGATGCGAAATCAACTTTGGTCTGCATGTTTAACTTCTGGTGGAAGACATGATGTGAGGTGTGATAGTTTTTTCCGATAAAAGCACTTAGCGTGTTTACATTTGCTGAATGTATGGGATGACGTCAAGAACTCTGACAGTGTATGCTATCTTCCTGCAATATCAGCAATATCCTTATTAAGGCTGTCATAATAAGGAGAAAAAAGTAATTCTATATCACAGCATCGTTCCTTTTTCTGCTAAATTGGGAATACAAATAGATAGTTTCCAAATCTAAATAACTGCAAGTAATCTTGTTCTAATAAGCCTTTGATGCAAACGAACGCAGATATACACACTGTGCATCGACAATAGTAAATGGAAGGATTATATTGAGACTTAAAGGGGCATATCGACATTATTTTGATTATTTAAAAAAAAGGATATATATATCAATTTGGTTTAAACGGTCGATAAAATAACCATTGTTTTAAAATTAAAATTCGTTATGAATGAAATGTACATGCGAAACCGCCATACGCTTGCGATCTACATAATAAAGGAAGGCTTTTAGTAGGCATGATTGCGAGCCCTACTAGAGGAATGTAAAGAATCTATATTTTTGAAATTGTATACATATTTTCCTGACGAGTTGTTTTCAATAAACATCCTCTGCCCAACAGTCACAATACAGTCACACCATCGTTGAATATGTTATAAATAGGACCAAGTGCGTTGGAGCAGGCCGCAGCAAATAAATAATATTATAAAGCAAAGGAATAGATTCAAACATGAGTATTGTGTTTGCAATGATATTTTCATAAGCAATGCAATATCCTTGAATAATATGGTTATTTCGTATACATCATCCACATTCTTAATATCGGATAACATTTAATTCTATAACTTGAATATTTATTTAATTTGAAAAAAAAAACGTTTCTGGAATTGCTGGCAATGTTGCTGATAAAAGCACAAAGCAATCAGCAATTTATAAACTAATCAAATAACAGTTGGTCGGTGTCCACACACTTCGAATGCGCACTATAACAAGAACCACAAGGGTGTTACCCGTAATGCCAACAACAAAAGTCACTTCATTCGTTAGCACAGAAATAATTCTATATAAAGAATCATACTGTAATTCTCCAGGCGTTTTGTTCCTTTCGAATGAAGCGTTTAATCCAGTAAATAGACTTTTATTCGTATCCATCTTGCTTAATCCTTTGATACTATTGTTTTGAGATATGATGTTATTGTGTTTTAATTTTATTGTTAATATTAAATAAAATTCAAAAAATAAATATATTATAAGAATTCATTCACAATTGCACGGACAAATAAAAATAATCTGCTTAAGATATAATTCAAATTCAGGCTAGTTTCTCCAATAGCGCTGTTTAATATTGCTGCGTGCTTGAGTCTTTGCTGCTTCGACTGGTTTGCTACGGCCAGAGAAACTACGGTGAATAAGAAATGTTCAAGTTATATTACAACGGCTGCCAATAATTCAGCTCTCGTGCCTTTCCCATTCCGACTGTTCTTTAATTTCTTTCGATATACATTAGGCGACGAATGAAGAAGTCCTTAGAAACGTTTTTGTTAAATGTTGTTTTCCCCTTTATTAAAATAAATAACGAATGAACATTTGCATTTCAATAACGTATGCGTGACTTGAATGATCATAAAGGTAATGAAGTGTTTGCGAAGCATTCCAAGTGTGATGCGAACTGTTGTTTTCCATATAAGCGATACCAACATTTTAATTAAGCAGTTATTTTGGTTCATAAACATGTTTATCGCGGAGCAACTGAAACGCAGTGATGCGATCAAATATACGCGTGTAAGTTTATGCTGCGGAACATCAGATCTAAAAAAATGCGATATGGCATGTACAGTAAAGTTAATGTTGTTTGTATTATTTGTATTTATTATACTATTAGAACAAATTCATTTTATAAATAGTAACGTATATAATGTTAAGCCCACAGCTGTAATGAAAACAAGCTAAACTCACACGTGAAACACATCCTGATATTATATACATCTAGGTATTTCAGCCATTTTATTAAATTATTAAAATTGTCTCCAACTAATGACTAATTTGAATTGCTTTTCTGATAAAGCAAGTCGTATGTTATGGTTCCCAAGCATTTGTATATACATTTAGTTCAGATATAGAATCTGTGCAAAATGATTTTCTAGAAAGCATTTAGTTTCAAGAACTTTACAAATACGTCTACTTTGCACACTGTTTTAGAAATATTTGCAAACTGCGATTCCAAAACAGAAGATGTTCAAAACAGTTATGTATTAAACTTAAATCTATTGATGAAAACAGACATAACGTTCCGTGCGCCACAACTTAAAAAATAAGATATATCATTTCAGACGCGGACACATGTTCGGATGTTCATGTTTATGTAAAAACGAGGCTTGAAGATGTTAATACCCACTGTTGGTTCGAAAATAAAAATACCATTAGTCCACGATTTCACAGCACACAACTTTGCCTAATGTAAATTTATTCGTAGACACACATTTTTATTATAAAGGGACATTTGTAAATGTCGATAGCATACATCATCAATAGAAACTGGGAGAAATCATCAAGCTGTTGAAGATACGAACGCAGGTAAATTTACATTGCGTCAAACTGATTATTATGTTTTATTTATCGATTGTAAGTACCATGTCTTTTGTATGTGCAAGATGTATTTAGCGATTCAAAGTAATTACCTTTATTATTGGTCTTTTTGTGTTTCGAAAATGAACGACTGGTATAAATTATTAATAAAAAATGATTTAAAATTGAATTAATAATTATGTTACGTGTATACTTTACAGCAAGCAATTACCAATGAATAAGGAAACATTTATTCCGAAAAACAAGCTAATAATAACGCAAACAAAACATTCGTGTCTTCCCTGTTAATGATGACCAGTGGCCTTTAATTTATAACACAGAATATTGGCTTGGTTTTATCATAGTGCGATACGAAAACCGTAAAAAACAATTAAATATACATGTAATAACTGAAATATCTCATTTCTCAATTCACGAATGATATAACTTATTTACTCGAGCGTTGAAAAAAACATAATATTCCAGTCAGTCTTCTCAACCCGATTAACCGTATAACGAATACACATCGTTACTTTATTTATGTAGTATTCCTTTAAGAACGGACAACTTTTTTTTTCTGAATTGAAAATATGTAATAAACCTTAACATATACAAATTACTATTATGATAAATTGTCAACAAACTACCCTTGTTGTGCACATGCTATAAATAGAAAACAACTAAACAATCAATTTGCCTTTAAACATTAATTCTTTTGTCAGTTATTTGTGGTTTTTATATCGTTTGTAGTTATCCTTTTTGGCCTGGGGCGAAGCCCCTAGGCCATAGTACTGATACCGATTTCTGAGACGAGCTGACTTGGCTAGCTGCCAAAACCAAATTTGTATAACTCCGATTTACCACTTAATAAGTGCGTGCGCAATAAAAGTAGTTCTACGCAGATCTCAATAACCCGGCTTGTAAATACAGAACATCACTATATAACATGACAGTGTCATAAAAAGTGTAAAAAAATTATTATTGAATCAAAATTGTTAAGCATTGGCTACGACATAGTTTTTATTGTTTACATATTCATGCGAGAATAAGTTCCTCACTGGACGGTCTCTAACTACCGTTTCGCGGAGTTTGTCAAAACAAGAACAACTTGTTTGCCATTAATAATAGTTTTACTTTGAACTTTAATACATGTAAAAAAATATTATTGAATCAAAATTGTTAAGCATTGGCTACGACATAGTTTTTATTGTTTACATATTCATGCGAGAATAAGTTCCTCACTTGACGGTCTCTAACTACCGTTTCGCGGACTTTGTCAAAACAATAACAACTTGTTTGCCATTAATAATAAACTATAATCTAAACCAATAAAAATAAGTCAGTGGAACTTTTATTTTCCGTATTTTCGCTTGATTTTTTCATGGTTTAAATTAACCTCAGCTTTAATAACAATGAATACA
>VMBQ01002159.1:0-81472 GCA_007657795.1 Dreissena rostriformis
AACTGCATCTCACCAGGAAGCCATGTTTTCAATAAACCAAAACAAATTTCGAACTTGCCCAAGATATCATTAGAAGAAATGTTTTGAGCAAGATTCATGATGGATTGACAAAAAACTTGACTTCTACAGTGTTCCAGCCACTTGGCAGCCGTGTTTTTCAACAGACCAGAACCATTTTTGCATTGGCAGAGATATTATCGGGATAAATGTTCTAAGCAAGATGATTGGGTAAAAAATAAAGAGTGTTCTTCATATATTTCTTTAAGTGACCTAGTGACCTAGTTATAACTCCAAGTGACTTAATGTCAAAATCCGCCAAGCTATCATTAGGTAAATGTTCTGACCAAGTTTCATAAAGATTGGGAATTTTATGTTGCCTCTAGAGTGTTCACACAATAAATGTTGACAAAGCATGACAGACGACGAACAACAACAAAAAGATGATCTCAAAAGCTCACCAAGTTGTTCTCATGTGCGCTAAAAAGTGTACAGCACCAAAATGGTGTGACGTAATAGCCTAAATCCAGTTAACATTTGAGAAGGTCATTTATTCACAAATATAAAAATGTCATGGTGTGGCCAGCCTTATTACAAGTTATGTTTTAATTTACCCAGCCATCTTCCCCATGTTATCAATTGCTTAGGTGGCCTTTTCCTGATATTACATATTACTGTCTGGTTCACTGTTATATAACGTGTCACTATGTTGGTACTAAAAAGTACTGCACAAACAGGCAAAGATATAGTTACGCTGTTTTTGGCTGTATTGGGCGAGGCCCCCTTTAGGGGTTCGCTTGCATCTTGTTGATTAATTATTGGATTTGGATCTGGACTTTGGAAAGTTTTTTAGTTTAAATTTATGAAGCAAAATAAAATGAAAACTTTGTCTATGTGTTAGCGTCATTGTTCAGATCGAATAACGCTACAATGGCAATCAAAACAAAAATGAAAACAAAACCACCCACCAAAGCATTCAGATCTTTTTCTTCTCCATTAAGGAACATGGGAGGGAAGGGCCTCAGCACAGTGTCTACTCTGTAGTTGTGCAACGCTGCTATGAACAGACTCCACTGCAGATCTGCGGCCAGTGGATCCTGCCAGATCTTCTCCTTTATGTACTCGGCCAGCTCTGTCACCTGGGATGGGGCACAAGTCACGTGTAAATAATTGAGCCTTGTTCTGGGAAAATAGGGCTTAATGCATGTGAGTAGTGTCTTCCCAGATTAGGCTGTGCAGTCCGCACATGCTAATCAGGGACAACATTTTCCCTGAATAGCCTGTACAGACTGCACAGGCTAATCTTGGACGACACTTTACGCTAATTCATTAATGGTCTTTAAGGCCCGTAATGTTATTCTGTTTCTGATAGGTCAATATTATTTGTGATAGACATGTAGAGTTAGTATAATACACTTACCACCTTGACAGCATGGATTGTTAAATGAAATACTAATCATTTGCATGATAATCATGACAAAATTACAAATGTTAGTATCGTGTACCTCCTCGCCCACTCCCTGGGCACCAAGATCCATTGTGGCCATCATTTTGTATAAATGTCTTTTAAAACACTATGCCTTGCAATCGAAATAAAATATCTGAAAGTCAACCAATAACAAGTGGGGGGTTTTCAGCGACTAATGAAGCATAAAAAAAACAGGTTTGTTTTCAGATTTCATGGCCAAACTATTGTATGTTGGTAATCTATTTGAATCTTAATTCAAATAAATCTTTAAATTATGTGTTCTTCCTAAAACCGTTTTAAAGAGGGCTATAACAAAACAATATATCTTGCAAACTTTAAATCCGATGGAGTGATTTAAAAAAAGTGTAAATGGGCATATTTATATGTTAACTAACACGGTGTCATAAGTTTTACTTGAAATTCATCTAAAGATGAGAAACATATAATTTCGATTTGTTATCCAAATGAATAAAGCGTAAATGTCAATTTCGTAAACAAAATTCCGGATGCTATCTTATCCGAAAATTATACTAAAATAAACATTGCCATGTCATTACGTTAGTAAGCTGTTTTATGAAACAATTTTTCATTTTAAATATAAACTAGATAATAATGCTCTCGATTTATGATTATTATCTATGCAAATGCATTGTTTACGTTGTATTTCATTATTGATTTGTTGCTGTTGTACAGTCATCACTTATTAACTCCATTTTGCTTTATTTAACACAAAGACTGCTAATGAATGCGAAGTTACTTCGGCTATACAACAAAATCGGCGCAGATTTAAAAGAGAATTGCTTCATTTTAAACACGTTCGTCTAGGTTTATGGAAATCTTATGTTGTACATAGATGTTGGTGATTTTGTTTTGTTTTGACATTAATCATATTAAGCAACCAGAATAATAAATAACATTACAGGGATATGAAACCAGTGTTGTTATACGAAATTGTCAAGATGAAAAGAGTTAATCAACATAAACATTAAGAACGATCATAAGAACTCTATATCTTTAAAATAATAACAGTATCTTACACAAGACACCATTTATATTTTTACATTTAAATATGTGGCTAGTTTTCCATAGGGACAGAATGAAATTAATGATGTTTTGGGCTATCACGTGCTCTCCATAATCCAAATGCTAATGGATTGTAAATGCCTTTCATATGAAATTTAAAACAAAAGACATATTTTAAAATTAGCTTCCAATTGAATTGAAAACAAAACGCATATCGTGAAAATAACTGGAACCATATTCTGACCTTGAAAATCCAATACAGACGCATCGAGGCGATAAATCACCAGGCGTAGCTAGCTTCCCATCGAACTCGCATACACATAACCAAAACATATCACTATAATATAGATTATTTACCTGTTTGTGGTCACCATATCGTGGTCCTCCGGGCATTATGGCTTCTCCCCGCTACACAGCCCACACCAACATTAATACTATCTTTCCGACTTCCAGTAAAAACTAATGGCCGGAAATGCAGCTTTAATTAATTCGAAATTCGCCCATCTTTCCTGAGTCAAATACTAGTGCATGCAGTTAATTAGGTATGACTGATGGGACACACTTCGGAGTGTCAAATAATGCAGCTTCAGGCGCGGAAGGAAATCATAAACTTCGAAATACACAAACACACCAGGCCCGTATCCAGGATATTTTGACTGGGGGCCCAACCGGGGAGGGTTTGGGAGTGGTCCCCCTCCCTATATTTTTTTTTTCGAATTTTGCACTTTGCAAGGTGAATTTTAATGCTAATAAAAACCTTATTTTGTGATATAAATTTATGGCATATAACAAGTAAATCAGCACCTTTCGGAAGTCTTAAGCTTTAAACATTGGTGTGAATTCACAACAATATTAAAGCTTTAGATTTCTGAAACTTACAGGTTTAAACTAATGACGATTGTCCATATCACCTCTCTAATTGCTTCCACCATTTTTTTCACAAATCAATAACGTCACAGTTTTTTTTATCTGGTTCTTGGGAAAGACCTTGCCTTTTTTACGGAAAAATATTGCGCGAAACGCCTTTAAACATATTTTTCTGTTTTCAAACAAATTCAAGGCAACAGATAATTTAATTATACAATATTTTTCTACACTGGATCAGGTTAATGAGATCGATTTGTTGTTTCAATTTTTTTTTATTTATTTTTTTTTACCAATGAAACATTTATAGGTTGACATTACTCAATTCTCGGTACTCAATTATTTTAAAAACTGAATTCTGCCAAATTCTTATCTGTTGCTCGGCAAATTTATGAATCTGTTTTTCTTTTCAACAAACATGTTAACCACGGTGCCTATACCGCGTGACTTTTTAAGATCTTTGTTGGGAGAATAAAGAGCGACCCAGTTAACATTTTTAAGGATCTCTTTTTTAATATTTCACCATTTTTAATGTGATAAAGTGGAGAGTCCGCTCATTTGTGAGAGTTTTCTAAAGGTATCATGATTTTTTTTTTAAATAAGTATTTTTTCCAGTAAAGTGCAACCGCGCGTTTGGAATATGAAGTCCCAACACTGATCCGACATTTTTCTAACCGTTCAAACGCGCGGTTGCACTTAACTAAAAAAAATAATATTTGTTTAAAAAAAAATCATGATACCTATAGAAAACTCTCACGAATGAGCGGGCTCTCAATTTTATCCCATTAAAAATGGTGAAATATTTAAAAAGACATCCTCATATCACTTGGTATAGGGATCGTGTTAACTATCTCTTGGTAGTCTTCTTCAGTTATTTCCTTTCAAAAATTATAAATACTTAGTTTTAATACCTTTGTCCCCATTTCCCAATGTAAAAAAGGATATATTATTCCCAATTGGAACCTAAAAATTCCCAATTAAAGTTTTAAAAAAAAATCAAACTTTTAGACGGGAAAAATACGTCTAGGGGAAAGGTCCTTCTCAAAGAAGGAAAAAAATCTGCGTCAGCAATTATAAGACCATAGTTTTACGACCTCCTGTAGCAGTTGCTTCCATTCGCTTTTTTTCATTGATTAATCAAAATAAATGTTACATCAACCATCGATAGATGAAGCATTCAAGATCACAATGGGTGACTGATCAGGGATATGTGTACAAGGCGATAAGAAAACATTGCCTAGGGGCTTACCTCTATTGGCGAGCGCTAATCCCCTTGTTTATCAGGGACAATGAAACATAGCTGCTCTTTTGTATTGAGGGAAAGTGTACTGTGGGCCCTTTCAAAAGAGACAAAATTGCAGTGGGCTCATTATTTAACGCGCTTTATTTGCGCAATTCAGAACCGGAATTCGGTCGAGACCGGAAGGTATGTGGGTGAAGCCCCCGAGCAAAGACGGTGTTAGCTGTGTCATAGTGGACTGGTCGAAGATGAAACTCATTTTCTTGTTGAATGTGCTCTTTATGAGAACACAAGATCAGTTATATTTGGGAATATTTTGAACTTTGAAGAATATACTACCTGTCAATCAAATAAAGATAAAATAGTTCTCTTGGTTAAATGTCATCCTAGAAAGTGTGCGAAATTTGTTGTTAATGCTTTTTATATCAGAAGCAGTATGTTATATAAGTTACAATATCTGTTGTATGCTGTTGTGTTAGTTAAAACTTAAAAATAATATAATTATGTAAATGAACTTCTAAGTATCAACTACGTATTACATATTTTTCAGAAATATGCCTCCTTACTTATGATAAAATCGTACATATCATATTATTATTGAACTCTTTTTATGTTCTTATACATATATTATATAGAAGATGCTAACTTATTCATTGAACTCAGTATGTTGCTCAAATATTTTATTGTCTATTTGTATAATAATGATCACGTTATATTTTACACTGTTGTTAAGGTGACTTATAGGCCTATTAGGCCGGATGTTCTTTTATTCATTGTATATATGTCTGTTAATTTCCTGCACGTAAACACATGTCACTATAATAAAAGATTATCTTATCTTATCTTATAAAAAAAATCATAATTCGACAGCCAGCTGGGGGCCCGGGCCCCTGGGCCCAGGGCCTGGATACGGGCCTGTGACACATTATTAACCTTATCTTTCTTGTAATACTTTTAAAGGGATTTTTTTTAATGCAGCCTCAGGCGCGGAAGGAAATCATAAACTTCGAAAAACACAAACACAAAAGACACATTATTAACCTTATCTTTCTTGTGATACTTTTAAACAGATATTTAAACAATGGACACAAATCATACTATACCACCGATATCAATTTACCTAAATCTACGAACTAGTAAACCCGACAGTTATGAATTTTGTATATAGAGAAGTCATCAATTCCTTTTTTAAATATGACTGACTGCTCTGCTTCATTAGATTTGTCGTCTGAGTTCTCGGCACGCACCGGCTTGGGACGGTCATATAGCGATGCAGTTTTTTAAATTGCAATATTTTTACCTGATACCGTTTAGTTTGCGCGGTATTTGGGAACAACTCTTTGAATGTACACACCTGACGTTCACGTAAGCGAATTTAAGACAGAGGTGAATTGATAGTTTATTTTTTAAGCATGCGACATACGAAGAACCCTCACATTCTTACACGTATAAATGATAACTGCAAAGTTACAGGAAACCGCAAATGTGAAGTAACCACAACGAACGAGACTTTTTTAAGGGCTTAATTTTTATCAAGATTACAGTTATGTCCACGACAATTCGATTTAGTTCCTGTGTAGACCATGTCATCTACACTTATGACAAATTCGAACCAAATTTGTTACAGGCATGATATGTGTCTTGATACTTGATAGACATACGCAACAAAAGATTTGTAATTTGGATTTTACAAGATTATGGAGGCTTCTTCCTGCATAACAAGACAATGATCTGAATGTAAAAACTAAATTAAGTTATGCCTCTACAGCTTTTTTTAATAAAGACGAGATGTGGTTGATACATGGTCTTGAGTAGTTAAATGGTAACTAACTTGAAACGGATCCTCTTTTATTGCTATTAAAGTTGTAAAAGTTAATTTACTTGAAACAAAAACCTAAAGCTGGTGGTTTCGGTTGTCGAAGCCTCGCCAAATAAACTTATCTGTATTCAACAGTAATTGAGTATTCTCTATCAGACGGAATAAGATAACGTCGTAAATATTGATCTAAATAAAACAAATATAATGATACTTTATGATACAAATGTGCTGTCACTTTATGGCCATGTAATGAATGTCCCAGTTCATCATTTTGTAACAAAAATAAAAGGTAGTAGTTCATTTTTTTTAAAACGTGAATCTATTCAATAGCAAATGTGTGGGCTGTGGCCCATTTAACAATTTGACATATTTAACATTAGTTCAACGCAAATCTTATTTTAACAACAACTGTATTGGGAATATGTTCCGCATTGCATAACACTTGAAGATTGTTGTTTTTTCAGACAGCTCATTTCAACATTTAAATGACACAATCCATATATGTGAAAACAGGTTCAATCATTGCATTAAAAAGAAATTATAAATATTCAAAAAAAGGAACAGTGTCTACTTAGTCCATTTAATTGCATATTCAATTTAAAATCCGCCCATCTTTTTCTGTTTGTCATACGGCAGATACTGGAACGTGGGTGCGCCCTTTGGTCCCTGGGTTTCAATCACGGGTCCCACTTCATCCCTGTAATCCGCATGCTGGGATCTGGCGCCCGCCACGCCTCCCGCTGACATCGACTTGTTTTCCTCTTGCTCCACCTCTATGTTGTCATAGTAACCACCAACCTGTCAACCAAATCACACTTTTGACTACAAAGATTTTACTGGAACAAATGTAAGCAAACTTTTATAAGCAACAAATGAAATGGTACAAACCATAAGGTATTTTGCTGCATTGTATATTGTACACAATTGTAAGACAAAAAACTACAGAAGTTCTACCTCTAGCAAATCTTTGTAGTCGTATTTCCGGACATCAGGAATAAGTAAGGCACCAGCAGTGAAGTTAAGAGTGATGGCAAACACTGTGAGACCGAACGACCAGCCCGGGTAGTGGTGGACAGGACTCTGTAGGACCCATACAGCCTTGCTGGCCACACCCAGAAGTGCTGAATTGTAACAGGATTGAAATATCAATATCGCTTTTTGTGTGTGTGGGGGGGAGGGGGGGTGGGTAAAGTTGTGATCAGTGCGTATGTAACACATGAAACTTTATGAACACAAAAATGATCGTATACAAAAAAGAAACCAGATATGTGTTTGTCAGAGACACAATGCCCCCTAATGCGCCGAGTTGAATTTTTTTTTTTTACCTTTGACCTTGAAGGATGACCTTGACCTTTCACCACTCAAAATGTGCAGCTCCATGAGATACACATGCATGCCAAATATAAAGTTGCTATCTTCAATATTGCAAAAGTTATGACAAAACTTTAATATTTATTAAAGTTTTGGACAGACAGACAGAATGACAGACAGACAGACAGGCCAAAAACAATATACCCCTCTTTTTTTTAAAAGGGGCATAAAAAATGTGTGAGTATAATGTAAGGATGGAAAAGCATTGGTAGACAGCGCGACTCACCGAATTTCGAGAACTAACGTAGTATCTACAATGCATTATGTTAATATTATACCCATGGATATTCTATGAAGTTCAAACTTGGAGTAAAGTTTACAATTATTTGTTAAAAGAGTTTCTTTATCCCGAAGAATTTACTTAATAACTAAACTAGATCGTTGATATTTTCAATAATAGAAGGAAAAATTTAAACGACGAAGAGCGTTACAGGTGCTCTTCAATTTTACCACTTTCGAATGATGATTTTCGATTAACGAACCGATAATTATAACATTTTCCATACTCATGAGTGTTATTTTCCATGTTTGAATAACGTGCATGCATTTTTTTTTTTATTTTTTTTTTAAATTTTTACATTTTTATTAAATTGTCACTTTGCCAAACTGTGAAAAAGTCAACGCTATTTTAAGGATAGAATTAATTTTACTCCTCATGGTAGCTTGGTATCTCACCTGCGAGAACGAATATTGTCATGATCGCCGTGACCATCCCCCTCGTACGTGATTTCCGTCTGGCTACGTACAATAGGAGGCAGATGGCGCACGCAGTTATAAGCGCCAAAACGACGGTCTCCATAGCTCGCACTGCAGTCACCTTCGCTGAAAATAAATGTAATTTGTAATACAAATAAGCCTCGCTCTATGGAAACGGAGCTTAATGCATGTGTGTAAAGTATCGTCCCAGATTAGCCAGGAACGAAACTCACCCCCCCCCCTACACTGGATTTTCGTTAAGAATAGATCTTTTTTTATCCATAAAAGCGGAAAGTATCTCCCTGATTTGCCTGTAGGGACTGCACAGGCGAATCTGTGACGATACTTTACGCACATGCATTAAACCATGTTTTCCCAGAACGAGGCTCAAATATATACTTTAATAAACATGTAAGTATGATGTCTGATCTATGACACGGCCCCATGGCACGCTTATTCAGAGAGAATAAGTCAGAACTGTTAATGCATGTCACGTAGATTACATTAAACAGTAAATGCACAACGAAAATAATATATACCCATTATGTATACTATTTTAAACTTTTTCTTGATTTAAAATGAAAATTCGTGAAAAAATGAGAGCATTGAATAACAAAAAATGTCGTTTAAACCGTACTTACTCAAGTAAAAAAAAAATTAAATAGATACAACAATTCATACTGTTTAAATAACTTGCTGGGAGCGCCGAATGTGCACACGCAGTGGTGTTATATCCGGAGCAGTTGGACATTTTCCATAACCCTACCCCGAGGTCCAAGTCTTCGCGGGCAGTATATCTGAAATGTACCAACCAGTATTTGTCAAGTTAAGATTTGAGACAGAAATCTTGCCTATTTGCCATTCAGCTACAAACATATAAGCTAACCAAAAAGAAGAGGATGAATTGAACGCTCTTAAGCTTGATTAGACAAACCAAACTTTAATTTTCTAATATGGTTTTAAAATAACCGTTACACGATGCAACAATTTTATTCTATGTCTGAGCAACTACATAAGTATATTTGTATAGCAAAATAGATCTAGACATAACGGATTACTTAAATAATTAATAAAAAAAACACATTACCGGATCATCCAGTAGTTAGTTGCATATCCAGAGGTGTGCAACGTCAGAATGACGAAGGACAACACCATCGCCACTTTTGACAAGGTAGACGCCGGTCCGCAAAAAGGCATTTCATTCGTTGTAAACAAAAACACACAGCCCTGTGTTTATGTAAAGGCAACTTTTTATTTAATTTTAAATAATCTTCAAAACAAATCCCTTTAATATATGATCAACAGGTTGTACTAATTTCAGTTAAGTACGTCTAAGAAANACATCGCCATCTTCTACAACACCTGCATATTAACCTTGCATATGAACCGCGCTCTGTGAAAAGGGGGTTTAATGCATGTGCGAAAAGTGTCGCCCCAGATTAGCCTGTGCAGTCCGCTTTTAAGTCTTCCTTTAAACGAAAAATACAATAAAAGCGTAAAGTGTCGGCCCTGATAAGCCTGTGCGGACTGCCTTGTCGGATCAGGGACTATTTGCTTGTTTAGGTCCATGATCGGCTGCTTTCATTCTTAATGCTTTTTTAATATTCACAAAGACTCTTGTACTGGAAATTTCACAATTCAAGCTCATCATGTAGTGTAAATAATTCAAAATATCAGTTTGTTGCATTAACTCAAACCAAAGCATCACTTTCTCAAAATGTGTTCCGACAGCAACCCCATAGTTCTCTTGAAAGAACATTAATGAAATAAAATATTTATTTAATAAGTTTTTACTTTCAATGTTGGACCAAAACCATTTATATACACGAATATCTCTAATATATAAATATAAGCGGTGCTCTGATAAAAAAGAGGTTTAATGCATGTGCGTGAAGTCTCATCCTAGATTAGCATGTGCAGTCCGCACAGGCTAATCAGGGACGACACTTTCCGCCTAGACTGGATTTTCGCTAAGAAAAGACTTCCGTTTAACGAAAAATACAATAGCAGCTAAAAGTGTCGTCCCTGATTAGCCGGTAAACTAGAAAAATACTTAATATATGTTTTATGAACGTTATCCGTTCTAAATTCACATTTGACATCTGTGTTATGTTTCTGTCCTAGAAGATTTATAATTATAACTAAGATTTTCTTTATGTGACAGACATTGCGATGTCATTGAAATACGCCATTGACCTTACTGATGCTTCTCACACTCAGCCTGTACATTGGGAACACAATCTCATAACAATGTAGTATCATGTCTTCCATTTATTGAAATAATCGTGAAAGGTTTTGTCTGATTTATTACAGCAACCTAGATTTTGGCGATCTTAACATTTAACAAGGTACACGTATATAAATTCATACATAATTGAATTAATGTCACTTACAAGCTATAATATTGAAATCGTTTGAATATCTGTCCTGGAATAAAGCACTGTTCATAATCGTGCTATGTAAAATCGGGCAATCGTTTGGGCAATAAATCGTGATCATATAAATCATTCGCATTAAAATGCAACAAAACAGCATAATGAAAAACGATGCAAAGGCGATTGAAAACAATTAAACAAAAACAATAACAAGCAAAAATCTGTGATTCATAGTCTACGCAGAAGAGACTTTTGTTCAAAATCCATCTTGCTTCTTTCGTTTATCGTAGTTCAGATACTGAAACACTGGTGCTCCCTTCGGTCCTTGTGTTTCAATAATCGGCTTCACGTCGTCCCGGAAGTCCCCGGCTCCACCCGCCGTCATGGGCTTGCCCTCCTCTTGCGTCACAGCCAAGTTGTCATAGTGACCACCAACCTGCCGATATTCAGACAAATGAGCCATGATCATACATGCCGCGCTCTATTAAAACTGGGCTTACTGCATGTGCGTAAAGTGTCGTCAAAGATGAGCCTGTGCAGTCCACACAGGCTAATCATGTACGACACTTTCAGCTCTTAATGTTTTGTTTTCGTTTAAAGAAAGTGTCTTCTTAGCGAAAATCCAGTTTAAGCGGAAAGTGTCGTCCCAGATAAGCCTGTGCTAGCCTGTGCGGACTGCACAGGCTTTTCTGAGACGACACTTTACGCACATGTATTAAGCACAGTCTTCCCAGAACGAGGCTCATTTGTTCTACCATATGTTCTAGACATATAGTAAATCAGAAATTCATTTAAAAATACTTTATCATGGAAAGGGGTGTTATAGCGGTCAGCGAATGGGCGATAAGCCAAGCCCACTCAAAAAGCCCAACGAATGAGAAACGAACATATATTATCATGCATGCTTCTATAATAACAGTTGCTTTTGAGAAATGGTTAGAATACATGTATAAAATATATCCCTCTTTGTCTCAGTACCGTCCCTTTAAGGGTGGTAAACATTACACGCGTTACGGATTATTTTGTATGTATACCTTCAACAGGTCTCTGTAGTTGTTTTCTGTAATATCTGGAATAAGTGTAACACCCGCAGTGATGTTTAACGTGATGGCAACCACCGTTAGACCGAACGACCAGCTGGCATAGTGGAACTCTGGGATTTGTACTATCCAAACGGCCATACCGGCTATACCTAAGGCAGCTAAAAATGGCAAATGGCGTGACATGAAATGTTAAACGCCCAACACATATTTTATTAATATAAACCTCGATATCGCATATAAAAGATATGGTTCGCGATAGTGGTTAAGAAAAGTAGTCGTAAACTTATAAAAATTCGGTATAAGTAAAAAAAGACTTTATAATATGCAGTTTGCAAGCACGCATGCACACAATTAATTTTGTACGTTTCGTAAAATGAAAACCATGGCAATTCCGTTGCATTTTAAGTATGTAAACCTACCAGCCATGAACAGCATTGTAATCAACGTCACTGCCATGCCGAACGTACGGGACCGACGTGAGCCCACGTAGAAAAGCAGACACACTGCGCACACCAATATGAGGGCCAAGGTGAGGGCCTCTAAGGCTCGCACTATAGTCACCTTTTCTGCAATACAAGTTGAATAGTATGCATATTTTCTTTGTAAAACATCTAACGCGCATATATTAGAGCCATCGCAATAGCCTTGCGCTGCCATAGGAAGATTATATTAAGACCGGGCGGACCCCTCCCCTTCCCCGGCCAACATTTCTCAATTTTATATTTTTTTTAGTGATTTGCTCGATTTGTAAAGTCTACTTACTGTGTAAAATATTAGTAAGTATATTTTTCAGTAGTACGTCATTTTTGCTAAAGGCGGTCGTCCATCACAACCCATATGCTTTGCGTAAGGGATGACCGATAAAAAAATGCTATTCTTTGGAATCTTTCGGGATAAATTTAACTGGGCTTGGCCATGAAGCATGGTCGGCATGTATTTACATGCAGAGTCGCAGAAGACAGATTGCAGAATTTACAACGAAACAAAACCGGATGGGACCGGGAATGATGTCAACGGTTCGAGCAAATTGTTTCTACGTTAAAACCAATCGTACAGATGCCATAAACATGTTCAATTTATTTGTTATCTACTCGTGTGCAAATTAAAATGACTACATGTACATTAAATCATTAAGTACTTAAACAATGAGATCTAGTACCAACACATACACGAACAAAATAGGTCGTCTTCTGACGGGGCTCTGATATTATAAACACGGGTAAAATAATGAATTAAAACCAAGACAAGCCTGCTAGCAACTCGCAGACTGTTCAGGTTGTATTCTGCTTACAGCTCATCAATATATTAGGGTTGGAAATGAAGGCTTTAGAAACTAAAATCTATTAAGAAATGTCCTTCATTCATTTTGATTTTCTAAGGGACTACAAGCAGCTTTAAATGAGTATCTGAGTGGTAAAGGGTTAAAAGAACTACTCCTACTGTTCAGGTAATTGGTCGGAATATCCGAGTCAGTACACGGAGCGCCATAGGACCCGGAACAGTCGGTCATTTTCCACAATCCTACGCCGATATTCACCTTGTCGCGCACTGTATACCTAAAAGTTTGGAAACAGTTACTTATGATTTAACACTGAAAATATTGATGTAATAATACATAGAAGCAGCGAAAAAGGTAACCGAAAACACAAGATATTCACGAAATTAACAATAATAACATCGAAAGATACGATACAACATTATGAAGATATTTAAACGTTAAGGTACTAATTACTTCATGAATGTGTCGCGTTCTGAGAAAACTTGGCAAAATGCATGTGCGTAAAGTGTCATCCCAGATTAGCCTGTGCAGTCCGCACAGGCTAATCCGGGACGACTCTTTCCGCCTATACTGGATTTTCGCTAAGAAGAGACATCATTTGAACAAAAAAAATCCATAAAAGCGGAAATTGTCGTCCCTGATTAGCATGTGCGGACTGCACAGGCTAATCTGGGATGACAATTTACGCACAAGCATTATGCCCAGTTTTCTCAGAACACGACTCGTATGTCAGGGTAATCTCTGCCAATCTCGATAATAATGTTTGAATTGTTCTAACCTCAAACCACCGTTACTAAAATATATCGCTTGGAGGTAATTTGCGTTAAGAGTGTTTTTACTCGCATAAACATATATTATCCCATAATTAAATGTTTGTATTAGAAACCACAACATAAATCACCAGATTAGAATTTAGAACGATGCTATAATTTGATACAAAGATGCGATAACCGTCAACCAGATGGTTCCATGTGCTTGTATTAGAAACCGCAACATACATGAACAATCGCAACATTAATTTTTACTTAACAAATGGTTTAAAAAAAAATACCTCGCCATCCAGTAGTTGGTTCCATACCCGACTGCTTGCATAGCAAGAGCAAAGATACACAAAACAGCCGCTGCTTTTGCCCACGTGGATGCAAGTCCACAGAACGGCATTTTATGTATTTCAATAGCTTCCGAAAAACATGAACATTAGAATAACGATAAGTAATGAACACAGTCGTTTGACGAAAAGTTGAAATTATTGTACCCGTTCACTACGTCGTTATACTTTAGAAAACCTGTCATCCGATTCACTGCTTTCATTGTCTTAGTTCTTGACATTGTAAATGAGAACTTGCTAAAACAATAATGGTTCATATTATTACATTGATTCCAAAATAAACACTACCATTTGCCTATCTAAAGCTCCCTTACTAAACAACCGTTTGTTCTTAAAATGGTCGCGGGGAAATTACCAGCATGAGATTTTTAACATCGTCCGCACGATCAAAAATCATAGCAGATTTAAGCGAACGAGGATTCCGGTGATGGATTTATATGTGTCGTGTTCTGAGAAAACTTGGCATAATGCTTGTGCGTAAATTGTCATCCCAGATTAGCCTGTGCAGTCCGCACAGGCTAATCAGGGACGACAATTTCCGCTTTTATGGATTTTTTTTGTTAAAAANTGCATAAAATGTTCATTTTCCGGGGGAGGGGGTGGGTGTTGCCCATGTGTGCAGATTATGGACAATATGGTTTTATACAAGCGGCTTTCTGACATTCAAATGAATTACAAAGATCATTCAAATGATCATAAACCAGCATTGGCCAGTCGAACGTGTGCTTGTTTGGATACCTTAATTTATTATTGTTTCCATTTCATTTTTACACAATTTTGTTTAGGTTATTTAGATAAGAATTAATTCGACCTCAAAACTTACGAAGGACGACTTCGGGTGTTTTTTTCACATTATTGTTTTTAAGCTTGAAAGCATTTCAATCAATCATCTGTTTGAATACATTTCGAAACGTATAACTGAAAAATGACTAAAGACATTCAATAACATCAATAAATGGCAAATAATCGTATTGTGTTGAAAGGATTGTCATGCGTGTTGTACCGTCTTTGTAAATGCAGATCTTAGAATCAATCCGAGTGATATATTTTTCAGTTAATGTCGCATTCCCTGGTGCATGAATTATACCAAGAAAAAGGATTTCACTTCTGTTCAGACATAATGTTTTGTGACAAAATGCATTGATTACGGTTATTAGTCATCTATACCTGACAGAACCTACATATGTGGCGTGTTCTGAGAAAACTGGGCAAAATGCNACACACTCTGGACAAGACACACGGCAGAGAAACATAAACTTTATTTTAACATACAACATAGAGCATTTCATATAGAGCTACTTTCTGTAAATCAAAAAAAAGGTTCACTCGTAAATGTATATCATATTAACGTAGGATACATCCCAATCAACAATGCATGTAAAATGTATTAAGTTGTTAAAGCCACGTGCAATATTTTATATTACACATAATAAATAATAAATAAAAGAATAGTATGAATCATAAAAAATAATTGAGTATTTCACTCACAAAGTATAATAAATAACACTGATCCTTAATGAAAGAATTGTATAACATAAATTTATGAAACAAATGAAATGTAGATGCCACGTGGAAATCATGTTTGTAACCAGATTACATGTATCGATATAAATACAAAAGCTTACTATCACAAAATAACACCCATCACTCAAAACGATCTGATGACTATAGAATTGTACGGTATGTCAAAACATGTGGACCACGCACATGAGTTCCCAAAACATATATATGAGGTGCGAAATTCGTAAAAAAAAAACAAGTTGATTACGAATGAAGTCAACCCTTGTGAGTGTATAAAACTAGTTTTAAGTAATAGATAAATATGAGTGATGTGAAACAGACAAAGACACATTCCTGGACAAAAAATGTTCTTTCTTAACCGTGATTTTAAAACTAAAAGTCATAACATACAGTTCAATTTTGTATATTTGGTCGAGAATTTATAACCTGCAATCATTAATAATTTATATTTATATAGCATGTTTAACAATTATAAAACTATGTAGACAATTTTTAATATCGGTTTCTCAACATTTTTGGATATATGTCCAGGGGTCTTTTTTTAGAATCCATCCCTCTTCTTTCGTTTATCGTAGTTCAAATACTGGAACACGGGTGCTCCCTTCGGTCCCTGCGTTTCTATTATCGGCCTCACGTCGTCTCTATAGTCTGACGGCTGGGCCCCGCCACCGTCCGACATTTGTTTGCCGTCCTCCTGCGCCAAGTTGTCATAGTAACCCTCAGCCTGTTGACGTAAAACAAAGAGCCAGCTTCAATAAGGCGTCTTGTTAACCAGTTACGGTTCTCGCAACTTATCATCTTGCGTTTGACGATATTATTGCGACCTGGTTTACGAATCTTGACACATACCGATAAGAACATTTATTGTAACGGTCTCAATTTATCATAACATAAACATGAAATTTGTAATTGACATCGGGACTTGCGATTTTGTATAATTTTGGAAAGTAATATTACCAGGCAATTTAAGGGTACTGCTAGAAGTATTTAATACCTGCAGAACGGTTTTGTAGTCGTATTCTGCGAGATCGGGAATGAGTAACACGCCAGCAGTGATGTTTAATGTAATAGCCACCACTGTGAGACCGAACGACCAGCCGGGATAGTATAGTTCCGGGATCTGGTTGACCCAAACGGCCATACCGGCTATACCCATGGCAGCTGAAACGTAAAATGAAATGTACACACAATATACGAGATACTAAATAGTAAATGCACCTGTTGGTAAAGTTGACCAAAATAATGTGTTAAAAGACGATTTTTTGTTTTAAATAACGTACACGGAGTATACAAACAGCAAAACATAAAAAATGGATGTTGGATACATTTATCAACTTCACAAATGGTCTTCTCTGGTTACAGGACGTTCTTGTCCATAACAGCCTCGTTCTGGGTAAACTGGGCTCAATGCATATGCGTAAAGTGTCGTCCCAATTTGGCCTTTGCAGTCCGCACCGGTAATCTGGGACGACACTTTCCGCTTAAGCTGGATTTTCGCTAAGAAGACACTTCCTTTAAACGAAAAAAAAACAACAACATAAAAGCGGAAAGTGTCGTCCCTGAATAGCCTGTGCGGACTGCACAGGCTTATATGGGACTTGACACACATGTATAAAGCCCAGTTTTCCCAGAAAGCGGCTCATATGGACTTACCAGCGAGAAAGAGCATCGTCATCACAAGACAGGCCACGGCGAGACGTCTGCAGGTCCGGGAGCCCACATAGAGGATCAGACATAACGCGCACAGACACATGAAGGCCAAGGCGACAGCCTCTAGAGCTCGCACTGCAGTCACCTTATCTAAAATAAGAGTCGATACGGTTTTAAAGAGTATCTCTAATATAACTTTTAAGTTTTTCTCCCTAATCGTGTGATGAGTGAATGTTTGGCCCGTGTGCTAACTCGGTTTATACACCGATGCATATGTAATTCAGAAGAAACATTATTCGTGAACATATAGAAAGTACTTCATATTCTTGTATACGACCTCATTTTGTTGTGATATTTAACATGCTAGTATAATATTACCAATAGACATACAGTAACCGTACTCGTGACTTTATTCCTACGCATCTATTCTCCTGACCATGGGTCATTCGACAAAAACTATGATAGGATATTATTTCTTTACATAAATTTGACCTAAAATATGTATAATTATGTGATATTCTACGGTGTTAAAACAGACGCTCCTACCGTTCATATAGTTTGCAGGAATCTCCGATACCGTACACGGAGCGTTATATTGTCCGGAACAGTTGGTCACCTTCCACAGCCCTACGACGAAGTGTAGCTTGTTCCTGAATGTGTATCTAAAAGACAGGAAATCACCCCATAAAAATATGTAATTTCCACAGATTTACAATTAGGAATTAAATATTCCAGTGACAGTAAAGAATATAAAAACGTGTCTGTCCCTGTTGTATTAAAACATCTTAGAAATCGTGAGGCGCAATACTGTTGATACGATATGTGAAGACATTTTATACAACCGCCTTTAACACAGTTTTTTTAAACGGTGACATTACCTTGCCATCCAGTAGTTGGTTCCATAGCCAGCTGCCTGTAGGGCAAGAGCCACGATGGATAAAAACGACGATACTTTTGCCCACGTGGATGCAAGTCCGCAAAAAGGCATGCTTTTTCCGTCAGTAACACGTGATTTATTTTAATATTCAAATAAAACAAATACAAAAAAATACAAGACACTTATGTATCAAGTCCTGTTTGTGTTAAACTTCACCAAAGGAACTTCGATCCGTCCCTGACACCTAATACTACAGAAAGTCGGTCTTCCGTTACCTTCTTTGTGTTTGTTTAAACTGTAGTTTCACGTATTAAAGTGATCGTGTCGAAATATATCCGGTAGTGTTAACATAATGTAACATTGTCTGATTATGGCATTTTATTAAGTCAGACTAAATATTAACATAATTGTATGCATACAACATTAGCCCATAATAGGAAGACAGTACACATTTAGTTTGACCGATCATAAAAGCATAATGTCTCATAATTTAACTTAGAGAAACACAATCGACAAAGTATAGGGTAAAAACAATCAAAAGTGTGTGATGATACAAAGATCTTTTATTTTCGAGGCATGTGTTTCATGCACGCTTTCGTATTCCTCGTTTTGTTATCTTTCCGGCATTTTTTTGTACTTTGGCGCGAAAGTAACTCGTGCTGGACAAGCGTCTGTGTGATGTGTCAAAATGATCGTTTTGACAGATGATAACGTTAACGAAATTCGTCAATATATCGTGGGAATTACGCGTTTTGTAGCAAATTACAATTGGTTAACCGATGCCTATGTATCGGTAGTATATGCATTTTAATTATTTTAGACATGAGCGTTATGATTGTAGGAGCTGGTTATAAGTAATATGTTTTCGTGGCAGTTAGTTAATTAACTCGTGCATACTTTGTGACCACGTAATTGACATTTAGTTAAATGAAGTGATATTTATTTATCATTATCAAACATTTTGCCGAAAACCTGGACTGTAAACTACACTACTACACTACAAATTACAGTCAGTCAACCAGTTTAGAATCAACCGGCAAATAACGTTAATTCTTTTGACCACAATAATTTCTTTCAGGATTTAGTGTCAATGTGAGAAGATGTAAAAATAAAGGGTACAATTTATTTTGTATGATAACAGGTTAGGCCAGACAGCATATGCAGTTTTTTGTCAAAAATAACCAATTAAAGTTCACCTTTCGGAAAATTATAAAAAATAATTCAACTTACAGAATCAGTATTTCAAAACATTGTCATGGCATTTGTTTTCAAACAGCAAAAAGTTTATTTGAAAATAATAAAACCTTCTATATCCATATGCACATTTCAAAACATTACTCATTCAATCAGTTCCGGTTAACTTTTTGCCACATTTATCCCCCCTGTAAGCATAATACAAAAGCTTTCTTGCTAAAACGTTGTTAATTTATTCCTTTACCTAATGTATACCTTAGACACTTATCATTTTGTTTTTATTGGGGCATAATGGAAAATTTAATACAAATTTATCGGAACCGCTGATTATACGGAACTGGTTGACACACTGTACCTTTTCAGGACTTCTTCTTCAAAGACCATTGGAGTAATCTTCCACAAAGTTGGCAGCAGTCTTTATGCCAGATACAAACAGATGGGTTAGCAGATATTCTAACTCATAAACAGATTACCACTGACAGGTACCCTCATAATGGGCTGTATGTTTGTTTTTTACTGTCTCTTTGATTGTTAATAATCTCTTAAAAGTAACTCGCCCAGTAGGGCTTCTTACTTTCTGAATACGGTTGCCCTTGTGAAAATCAATGTTAAGTATAGCTAAAGAAACTTCAGCGTACAGTTTATATAGTCTTGACAGACCTGTACGCTGAAGCCAACCCCGTATCGAAAGTCAACCAGAGTCGTAACATATTTATGTCACGCTATAAATCAAAGAAAGCTCATTTTCTTGGATACATTTCTACATATATTGGTGAATGAATATAAATTACTGCATCGGGGAATATTTTAAGGTTCAAATGTTTCAAATGCATCTTACAGTAGATGAAAATAACTACCATCAGTCTGAAATTCACAATTTTGACGCCATTGTCGCTTTGTCACGTGACGTGTTTTCATTGGATCGACCTTGACATTTTTTGCTGAAATTGTAAACATTACTTTCGTTTTCTGAAATCTATTATTTTTGATTAACAACTTACGTCTGGTGGATTATAAGACTGATTTCAGTGTGAATCAGGTAGTTTTAAGTAATATGCACTTTGAGTTTGTATTTACACTACCATTTGTTTACAAAACAAGCCAGAATAATCTATAATACCGGGAAATGTCATTCTGAATTGGAAAACACCTGAGCACATGGTATGTTACTAAAAATAGAAATAACGTCATATGACCGTGAAATCTCGGGAGATTCGCATTTCAAGAAAGTCTGTCACATCGCTGTTTTTCTCGATATGTAAGAGCAGAATAGATACATTTTAAATGTTTAAGATAGTATTTTGTGAAAGAATATATCAGTTAAATGTGAAAAATGTCAATCTTTCCAATCAAGTGGTTGATTTGAGCCAANCAGTCAGTCAACCAGTTTAGAATCACCCGGCAAATAACGTTAATTCTTTTGACCACAATAATTTCTTTCAGGATTTAGTGTCAATGTGAGAAGATGTAAAAATAAAGGGTAAAATGTATTTTGTATGATAACAGGTTAGGCCAGACAGCATATGCAGTTTTTTGTCAAAAATAACCAATTTAAGCTCACCTTTCGGAAAATTATTAAAAATAATTCAACTTACAGAATCAGTATTTCAAAACATTGTCATGGCATTTGTTTTTAAACAGCAAAAAGTTTATTTGAAAATAATAAAACCTTCTATATCCATATGCACATTTCAAAACATTACTCGTTCAATCAGTTCCGGTTAACTTTTTGCCGCATTTATCCCCCCTGTAAGCATAATACAAAAGCTTTCTTGCTAAAACGTTGTTTATTTATTCCTTTACCTAATGTATACCTTAGACACTTATCATTTTGTTTTTATTGGGGCATTATGGAAAATTAAATACAAATTAATCGGAACTGCTGATTATACGGAACTGGTTGACACACTGTACCTTTTCAGGACTTCTTCTTCAAAGACCATTGGAGTAATCTTCCACAAAGTTGGCAGCAGTCTTTATGCCAGATACAAACAGATGGGTTAGCAGATATTCTAACTCATAAACAGATTACCACTGACAGGTACCCTCATAATGGGCTGTATGTTTGTTTTTTACAGTGTCTTTGATTGTTAATAATCTCATAAAAGTAACTCGCCCAGTAGGGCTTCTTACTTTCTGAATCCGGTTGCTCTTGTGAAAATCAATGTTAAACTTAAGTATCCCTAAAGTTAATGTAATGTACAGTTCCAAGACATGATTGTTCACCAAATTGCATCAAGCTGTTGTAATTCTTTGAAATTTGAGCGGACCAGTGCTGTGGAATATTTCCCCCCTAGTTACATACAGGTAAAGTTGTGTGGCCAGGAATATATTATTTTTTCCTTCTTAAAGGCATATGCATATTAAGCTGACAGGTCAAAAAGATAATCCAATAGATTAATGCAAATTAAAAAATATCTGAAACATGATTTCAATGATTTTGTTTTCAGTAGCATACCACCTTTGTCTCTGCTATGTTTTCAAGCCTGTTGCCAAAACCTCTCTCTGAAAAGACACCAAGAAACAAATGTTCAGGTTGCCATAGGAAAACTTACAGGTATTTCCATCATGCGGATTGTTGTAAATAACTTATAAAATATATGCATTTCTTAGTCACTCATATGAACACTAGTCAATAAAAGTGTTCATGTCTAGAATTATTCTATATTTTTTTACATCAATTGATATGTACAAATGTATTTACTTTGCTATTTTTTGATGTGCACTGAAGATGCAGCATGCAGTAGCAATCAGAAGACGGAATCAGAAGCTGCTCCTGTGCAACCAACAGGTTTGTTTTATTATCCAATACAGCAGAATCACGATTATGCAAATAATGAAGATACATGATAATGGGGTACCACAAATAACAGCTATGGTCCCTTCATTTTGCGTATAGTAACTTTACAGAAAATCAAATTATATGAATGTTTTTTTAATAAGACTTAAATACATGTGGAAGATGTTCCTATGTTTCACACTGCTATTGCTAGAAGGGATTGTTCATTGTTTGTTGTTCCTTATGTAAATTATGTGGGTTGTGACCAAAGTGATACAAACAATTTGAAGGGGCATTAGATTATCTGGGCCTCATTAAACAAGAATTACAAGGTTGTAAATCTTTATATTGTTTATAGATAATAATTATTTGTACAAATTTAATTTCATCCTGTTGTTATCATTATCAATTTGTTATTTTTTGTAAACCCTAAACTTTATAAATGTGTTTTCTTTTGTTAACACTAAACTTCTTTATTACAGTTATTGGCCCAATTTTACAGCAATGTCAAAAAATATAGAACAATGCGAGAAACATGTGAGATATGATAATATGGAAATAATATTATACAAATAATTGCTGTAGTCCATTGGCATTTTTATACATGAACTTGTTTTTTTGAACTGATTTTTTTTTTATTGAGAACAGTTGTCTTGATTTTTTTTTAATGAAATAAATCAGTTCTGGAAGATATACCAGAAAATGTTAACCCTTTGCATGCTGGGAAATGTGTCGTCTGCTAAAATGTTGTCTGCTAAATTTCTAAAATTAGCATTTTCTTTGATTTGTTTTCAAAGAATACTATCAGAATAGCAAACAGTTTGGATCCTGATGAGACGCCACGTTCTGTGGCGTCTCATCTGGATCCAAACTGTTTGCAAAGGCCTTCAAAATCCGGTTCCAGCGCTCAAAGGGTTAATGTTTAGTATGTGTATGTAAAAGAATTTCTATTTTCACTTTCAGATGTGTCAGGTCAACTCCATGCCTACTTTCGAAAACATGTTAAAGCAAAGAAGCAACACGAGATTACAAACCTCGGCAAAGTGTGTGCTGTATATTGGCATCTTTATAAACTAATCAATCTGTGCATAACAAGATCCTGAGTAAACAATGGCGATTTTACAGTTTTTCATCTCTTTACTGAATGCTGGTATTTCAATGTTGGTCATGTTGATAATGTATAGGAGATGTACAATATAGTTACATATAGTAGCACCAGTATTATACACTGAAAAAACGTGTCTAAGTTGTTTGGAAAGCGCGCACAAAAATCTTCTTCCAGAAATGTTTTTTTTTTTTTTTACACTAATTGATAATAAGTATAAAAAAAAATTATATGGCCTAATTATCATGTAATTTCTTTTATTCAGTTTTGAGAAAATTAGAAATAAAAAAGCTATACAAGTGTTTGAGTGTATATAGTATACTAACATGCATTTTGTAGTCATGAAAATGTCTTTCTTTTGATAGTGGGCAAGAATTCAGGACCTTGCACACAATTGAAATACTAAATGGTGCATACTAAACATAAAACAACAATATATACTGCATCCTTTGGTAAAATGATTAAATGATTGTGAATAAAACATGTGTAAATTTAAGACCACATTTATAAGCTTTTTTACACAATGATTGTTCTGTAGACCACATTTTTATTAGCTCGGCTATTTTCGAAGAAAACCCGAGGTATTGTCATAGCCAGCTCGTCCTTCCGCGTCGTCCGAAAACTTTAACATTGGCCATAACTTTTGCAATATTGAAGGTAGCAAATTGATATTTGGCATGCATGTGTATCTCATGGAGCTGCACATTTTGAGTGGTGAAAGGTCAAGGTCATCCTTCAAGGTCAAGGTCAAAAGTCTTTTTTTTTCCCTTCAAAACTGCACCCACAGCCGAGGTTTGGCACCCGCTCTGCGGTGCTCTTGTTTAGAATGTAGTATTGCTTAAAATTAAAAACATATAACAGCTTTTAGCAGCAGTATTTTCAACAACAACACCCTCACATGCACCATGTGCCTTAACAAAATCCTAGATAAAGGCTTGGCTTATCAAGAATTCTTTTCAAGTGCTGCTGACTGCAGGTGATCTGGCGATTGTCTAAAGAGAGATCGTGTGGTAGTGTGGTGGACGTGGGGTCGGGACTGGGTCACCTTGCGAGACTGCTGGCATTCGGACACGGCCTTCATGTGACTTCCATTGAGGCCTCGGAAACACACGCTCCCAAGGCCACCAAATATGACAGGTTGTTAAAATAATTGTCCTGATAAATTTAAATCATGCTCTGAGAAAACGGGGTTAAAAGCATGTGCATAAAGTGTCGTCCCAGATTAGCCTGTGTGTACACAGGGAAAACCCTTCCGCCTAAACTGGATGTACGTTAAGAAGAGTCTTCCTTTAAACGAAAAAAAAACAAAACAATAAAAGTTGATAGTGTTGTTCCTGAGTAGCCTGTGCAGACTGCACAGGCTAATCTTGGACAACACTTTACGCACATGCATTAAACCCCATTTTTACATATCGATGGCAATTTATTTTTTAGTGTAAAACCTTAATTGTAAAATTGTTTATGATGTAGAGATTTTAAGCAGTTTTTCAGCCCATCCTCAAAAATGTATTACTAACAAGATGTGAAATACTTTTGTTGAATTTCATCATGTTTAGCTCATGGACTGTAGAAAAGAAAAAACATCATGGTCTGTTATGGGAGGTATGGTGTATGTTAAATTTGCTCATTTATTTGCAGAGAAATTGACAGGGAAATCAAGAAGAAAATGGAGGTATGTTTAAGTGAGTTTCCACACTTGTTTTACAATAAAGTAATCAATGTTATGTTGAGTCTGCTTGCGGAAAGCTTGATATAGCAGTCACATAGGTTGTTGGACTGTATATGCATCCTGTAACAAGTGTAACTATTGTTACAAATATAGCCATAACTCAAGCCCTCTAATTAATATCTTACATTGTATTTTTATTTAATAGGGGTCAAATGAATACTGTTATGATATTTATTCTGATTGTATGTTACTTACTGTGGCAAATGCATTTATTAATATGTTGTTATTGAAGTTTTGGCTTATATGAGATATATAAGCATACGGCGGAAAAGGCCACCCTTTATTTATTTACTATATAGTTGTTTTAGCCTGATGGCTAAATGAGGTTGTTTTTGTAAATGCATTTAATGCAGTTTTCTTATTTTTATCGAACTCAACTTACTTGTCAATTGTAATTCGCATCCGCCATCTTGTTTGGAAGCTGTCATTGTCTTTTTTGGAAACTGGCATCTGATATCATATTTTTGTCTATTGGGACCTGTGGTGCCATTTTATTCATTGAATATTGTTCTCTCTAAATATCAAGTAAACGCCACATTATAAATTGTAATTAATTGTATTTTTGCACCAGAAGCTTTTTTTCTCGGAAATATTCATTTTAGAACGCCAATGTCACTTTGTAACAATTGTTTTCATTGGTCTGGATTTTATAACATGCAACCCGATTGGCTGATACTGTCTATAAAAAGGGGAGCATCAGAAGGCGGGGGCATTCAAATTTCCAACTCTGAACGAGTAACATCAATAAGTAAAATAAGATAAATAAAATATAACATTAATAAATCGGCATTTAAACCTAGTATATACCAAATTAAAAGTAATAACCTGTCTAAGGATGAGCCTTATATGTTCTTTATCACGTTATATTTACAAATGTTGTTTAACTGGTTTTGCCTGGTGATGCTTTTAAAGACGGAAAAATAGAACGTTTTTGTTAACCGTTAAAAGCCTTGGTTTATTTATTTTAACAATCCATACACGACACGAATCCTATAATATATAACTCGCCATCCCGACAAGTCTTACAGTCCGTGGGTCTGAGTTTGTCCGAGCTGTAACTTTTCATTCATTGTGCATTTAAAGAATATCTTACAACAAATGACCACCATCATGAAAAAATGTGTTGCATCTAAAACCTGTCTTTCTATATCAAAGGTCAAGTTCACATTAAGAGTTCAAAGGTTTTACCATTAAACAGATTTTCCGGACTGTATCTTCGTCATTGATCATGTTATTTTAAAATAATACACCACAAAGACCAACATGAAGTGACAGCTTGTTGTGTGTAACACCTGTGGCTGTCTCCCTACCTCAAATGTCAAGGTCACAAGAAGAGGTCACAAGTCAATTTTGGACAAAAAAACAGCCTGCTGAGCCTGTTCATGTGTCATTCCTCATACAATTTAAATAATGTAATTGTAACAAATATGTTAACCATGAGAAGATGATTATTTGCATTTAATATCTGTCGCCCTACATCAAAGGTTAAGGACAAACTTACAGGTCAAAGTGTGTATTTGGCCAAAAACAACTTGTCTGGACTGTTATTTCATCATTCATCATATAAGAATACAATGATTTATCACAAATTCTCACCATGGAGGAGAAGGGGTGTCACCACTTGGGCAATCTTCAAGGCCGCACTTAAGTTCAAAGTTCAAACATGTGCACAGTGCATACATGTATACAAACATTATTGACAATTGGCTTGACATTTTGCTAAAAGGCATCCAGTTTGAAATAATATCTTGTTTGGTTTAACATAAATGAAATACAGTATCACTCATTGTTTTCACTATTATGATGGAATATATAAGTTTGCAAATCACTAAAAATCAGTATCATGTTATTCTGATACAATTTTTAATACTATAATCGTTAATTGCTACATGAGTCATGTTCTGATCACTGAGGATACTTGATACTGGAAATTGTGTTGACCTTGCAGATGTTTGGCGACAGAGTTACCTACCCAAACCATGTGACCAGCATGATCTATCCCAACATGCCCACTGCACAGTTCCTGGCCATACTGGACACTGCCAAGAAGGCTGATGAACAAAGGGAGGCAACTGGGGAATCAGAGACTGATGATGGTGACAGAGATTGGAAGAAGGCATCATTGTTAGGCAAACAGAGGAATAAAAGTGGAACGCAAATAAGTACTTTGCCTGAGAGTGAAGATTTTAAGCAAAACAAAGAACAATGCAAATCAGAAATTAACTCAAAATCCGTAACAATTGAGACCAGTGATCAAAATATGAAACGTTGCCTTGTATGTGATAGTAAAACATATAAAAGGCATAGCGGGGAAAACTTGGAATCTGCAATTGAAACAAAGGTCAGCAAATCAGACAGTCACACATCAAATATACATATGAATCAAAGATTGGCAAACAATGAAGTTCATAGTGACATGAGTAACATTTGTACTGATCAATCAAAGTTACAAGAACATTCGAATCAATCCATTGAACATCTAAGAAACAGTATATATAATCAAAATAGATCCAACTTAATTTCTGGAAGTACCAGTGAACAATATGATATCTCAACATGTATTGCAGACATTCCAAATAATGGTAATAAAGACAAACATGCTAACAAATGTGATATGCGTGGTAACACAGGGTTCAGCATGAAGCGTGACACAGAGTTTATACTGACCGGTCTTCATGCGTGTGGAGACCTGACCCCAACAGTTCTCAGGTTCTTCGTCAACTGTGACGCTGCAGTGGGGTTGGCATCAGTTGGTTGCTGTTACATGAAGTTGACTGATGATAGGTGTGTAAGCAATTGACCCCTGGCGCAACATTTTTATGAGCCAAATTTTCCTTATTATGGCAATGTTTTTCTGAAATTTGCTGTTTTACACGCTTTTCAGAGGGGTGGTAGCCTATATTTAAACAGGGCTTAATGCATGTGCGTAAAGTGTCATCCCAGATAAGCCTGTGCAGTTGGCACTTTCAGCCTACACTGCACTTCAGATAGAAGACTTCCTTAAAACAATTTTTTTAAAGCAGAAAGTGTTGTCCCTGATAAGCCTGTGTGGACTGCACAGGCTAATCTGGGATGACTCTTTACGCAAATGCATAAAGCCCAGTTTTTCCAAGAACAGGGCTCATTAGAGTACAGAAAGCCTTGTCTGTATACATTGTGCCTTGCAGGTCGGTTACGGACCCTCCAGGGTTCCCGATGAGTGAGTTTGTGTCTGGTCTTCCTCACCACCATCAGTCTTACGTTGCTAGGGAACTGGCTTGTCACTTCGCAGACACATATTATCAGAGGCTCAAAGGTAAAAGGAACTTTTCAGTTGATGGTATTGATCCATTTTAATACATTTGCTATTGCTTTACAATGTAAAGAGATAAAATCACAGTTAAGTTCAAGTTCTTGAAGACATGGTATCAATAGATGTTTACAAAGACGATGATATTAAGTTAAAAGCAAAGGAAAAACCAACCTTAAACACACACTTTTTGTAAGTTGTTGGTTTCAGTAAACACTTGAGCAGTGCTCTGGTAAAACAGGGCTAAATGCATGTGCAGTCTTCAAAGGCTAATCAGAGACAACACATTCCGCTTTTTGTGAAATGTTTCGTTAATAGGAAGTTTCTTCTAAACAAAAATTCTAGGCGGAAAGTGAAGTCCCTGATAAGCCAGTGCGGACTGCAAAGGCTAATCTGGGACAACAATTTAAGCACATGCATTAAGCCTGGTTTTCCTAGAGCAAGGCTAATTTGTTTGTGCAGCGGACTCTTCACACCTGAGGATACACAGCTACAGGGCGGCCCTGGAGTGGCTGGCCCACAGACTGAACACTGCCTTCCAGAGGTCCTCTGTGCAGATACCTGCCAAGAAGACCAGCACCATGGACTTTGAAAGGTGGGATGCTCAAAAGTTGTCGTTCTGGGGAAACTGGGCTTAATGCATGTGTGTTAAGTTTCATCCCAGATTAGCCTGTATAGTCCACACAGGCTAATCAGGGACAACACTTTCTGCTTTAACTGGATTTTTGCTTAGAATTATTTTCCTTTAAAAGAAAAAACCATTAAAGCCGAATTTAGTGTCGGTGATAAGTCTGTGCAGACTGCACATGCTAATTTGGGACCACACTTTACGCACATGCATTAAGCCTAGTTTTCCTATAACGAGGCTTATACCGATAATCCCTGTTAGGTACAAGCAATGCTTGACTTTTTTGCTGCACCAATGGTAGCTTCCTTTCAATAACTTTAGTTGCTTTTCCACCACTCAGATTCCCGAAACTACAAAATTCTTGAGTAAGTATGTTGCATTGAATTAGTGGTATGTTTGTATGTTGTAGTATGTTTGATCAGTTGAAAGGTTCATTAAGGTGAACTGCTGTTCACCAATTTATAAACACACATTACATCAGTTTATTACCAGAGTATTTTAATATTAAAGTTAATTGATTGTCCAATTTTCTTTTATGTGCTATAAATAGGTTTGCATATTTGAAGTTTTTGTCCTTTTGCATTACTAGATATACTATGGCAGAGTTATCAGCATTTGTATATGGATTATATGTCAAGAGATAAAGCTAATGAAGTTCTTGCACATGGCAGTATACATAAGCCTCACTCTGGGAAAACCAGACTTAATGCGTGTGCGAAAAGTATTGTCCCAGATTACCCTGTGCAGTTTGCACAGGCTAATCAGGGACGATACTTTACGCTCTGATGGAATTTTTCGATCAAAGGAAGTCTCTTCTAGGAAAAATTCAGTTTAGGCAGAAAGCTTTGTCCCAGAATAGCCTGTGCCCAAATGCACAGGCTAATCAGGTACAACGCTTTAGGCACCTGCATTAAGACCATTTTTCCAAGAGTGAGATTCAATTTTTCCCAGAGAGAGGTTCATATACTCTTTCCATTTTATTCACCAAAGCTATGCCAGACTAGGCCTGAAGAAGCTGGGCATATCCTGCGACCGTCTGACACCAGAGCTGCTGGACCAGGCTGTTGCCATGACCACCAGGTGGCGGGAAGTGGTGGCCTTCTACACGCTACGCCTAGCGCTGGCTCCAGTGGTGGAGTCACTAGTCCTGTTGGACAGGATGATGTTCTTGTATGAGAAGGGTACGCCACAAACTATTTGGTTAATATATGAGCATTGTTCTGGGAAAACTGGGCTTAATGCATGTGTGAACAATGTCGTCCTAGAGAAGCCTTTGTACGATTATCAGGGACAACAGCTTCTGCTTTTATGGAGTTTTTCTTTTAAAGAAGGTCTCTTCTAAACGAAAACCGATTGTAGTCGGAAAGTGTAGACTGCACAGTCTAATCTGGGATGTCACTTAACGATTATGCGTTAAGCATAGTTTTTCAAGAACAAGATTTATATAATTATGTAAATATTAGTAGAGAGATTATAACTGTTTGTGATTTTGTTCATGTTTGTGATATATAGGAAAATATCACTGTGATAAATCCATACATCACTGTGCTGAACTATTTGTTAAATGTTGAGAATACACAAAAGCATAAAATAAGGAATGTCAAATAATACCGTAATAGGTATTGGAGTATTCAGTTGATCTTCTGAATGAATATTCTGATGAAATCAGATTTTTAATGCTATGCCAAATAAACTTTTCACAATAACAGAACTGGACTTTTACTTTATTATACAGTAAGTGTAGCTAATTTAATTAACATTTTCATCACAATAGAAACAGATACTTGTCTAAGTGATGTTATCAAAGGGGTTTTGGTCTGTATGTATATGAAGAAGAATGTATAGTCCACAAATTGGAATACCATACGTCAAAAACTCATCTCATTATGAACATTTTTTGTCAATGGACTGCATAAAATGCTTCCATATGTAAGGTGGTACTGGTATTTTGTATGTGAATATGTTAATCAGTATTCAGTTGAATTAATTTGAATGTTGATGTTAAATAATCGTGATAACAAGTAAATTACAATGTACTGTGTATTTTTATAGTTCAATACCCTTTAAGGACGTTGAAGGTTCATTCAGAAATTAGGTTTGATAAGCCAATAACAAAGGCAAATCAATAAGGCTTTTTCAATAAAATTTAATCAAACCTTTGCTACTTCTTAATTTATCGGACTTGCGATGTCCACTTCACAAACAAACTGTAACCATTATTACTCAGTTTCGTATCCAGTAGGGATAATAGAAAATAGACGCAGACAAATCTTCACTCTTTCCTGATATATTTCGCCTTAATAGGCTTTTTCAAAGGTTGTTTCTATAAATTTACTACATTTTCTTTATGCTACTTAACAAAACAATTGTATATTGACATAAACAAATTAACAGGAAATGACATCACAACGTCACAACAGCAAATTAGCACCAAAAACATTCACCTGCTTATACAAATACATTTTTATAATAATAATGATAATAAAACCAACAATTATAAAAAAATAAATAATAAACATAATAATACATGTAATCATAATTATAAAAATAACACACTCAAAATCATAGTAGAAGTAATAATAAAAATATATGTGGTGATTTAATGATGATAATTATTAGGATGATTTGATGAGCGATGATCTTGATGTGTTTCCCCTAACATCAGTACCGCAGGATACAAAGCTTTGATACTTGCATGAATGTTATCTAAAAGCACTCTAAATATATGCACAGCACCAGACCTCTTATTGGCCTACTTTTGGACAAATTCAGAATTTCACATTCTTGTTTGTTTAATTTCAATAATTATTCCTATGAAGCTTTTACACCACTGAGGATGATGCATTTGAACACTATTAACTAACCCACATTACCTGATTATTTTGACCTTGAAATTGATCTGCTTTGGATTTGGTTTAATTAAGGTCCAAATTATTGGTTAATCCAAAAGGATGCATTTCGCCTAACATCAAAACTGCTTGCTACAAAGCTTTTATACTTGCATTGATGTTACCAATAAACATTCTGAACACTCACTTATCACCTTACCTCATATTTCTTTGACGTTGACCTTTCTTTTGGACTTATTCAGGTCAAATTCTTGGTTTTCCCATCTCAACTTTGTTCTTGACATAAATAATACTTAGTTAAGAGCTTTGATACTTCTAATAAAATCTTAGCATACTCACATCACCTGACCTCATTTGACCCCGACATTTACATAAATTTGGACTAAAACTTGTCCAAATTGTCACATAAATCTATTTTAATTAAGGGTTTCAGGGTTTATTGAATGAAGCATCTTAGTTATAAGTATTTCAAACATGGCTTTAAAATAAAAAATAAAATATGATAATTGAATATTTGAATCCAAAATTTAGATTTGTTTGGATATTTCATTTGCAACCTTATATTAAAAGTATAGCTTACTGGTACTTCCCTAGATAAAATTAAAAAAAATGTGTTAACTTTTGGCATGATAACAGCTAATTATCACTAAATTGTTTACCTTTACAGTGATAAAATAAGCTGTTGTAACATTAATAACATATATCCCCTGTAGTGTTGTTAGTAAAATTTTGTCGTTCAATTGTGTTGAAAATACAATTTTGCCTTGCTCTGGGAAAACACACCTAAATGCATGTACGGTCTGCGCAGGCTTATCTGGGGCGACACTTATCCCACATGATAAATCCAGTCACGGGTATTCAGTTGCATTAAATATTGTGATCACAACATTAACTTTGTCATTACTATTTGTCTATTCAGGTCATGGAAGTGCATTGGTGCCAATATTCGACCCAAGTCTGTCGCCAAGGAACTTTGTGTTGCTGTCTTGTAAGAAGTCTTAAGATTTCTGCTCAAGAAACATGATGTATTGCAAAAATATTAGGCATGTTTACTGTACATGTTTAAGTACCAATGCCAATTTTTGACACAATATACTGTTGCTAAGAAATTGTGCGTGTCTTTTAAAACGTTCAATATTGTGTCTTTGTTCAATAAGAGATATATTTCAGTCACATAAAGCATTTTAATCGCACATTTTTAAGTTTCATAAAAAATATCCTTAAAAAATGTGTTACAGTTTTTGTTATATTGTTAATCGGAAAAGAAAGCAACAGCACTAAAACATACAAAACAACTCTTATGTCAATATTTTGACAAATACCATATTTGGACTAAGAATTTTATTTAGATTTGTAGTTTTAGTGTAATACATTCATTTTACTTAATTGTTCATGCGAACTGTGTTGCCTTGTAAACAAATAGAGAATACATAATTAAAATGATCTTTGTGCTTGTGACCTTTATGTTCTTATTGTGTTTATATTCTCACAACTAGAGCTCTCACTTACACTGATATTTACCCCACATTCCACTTTGACAAAGACATACAGCCTTAGTGACATAATGCTGCATGTTGACTTCAGATCTCCAAGTATGACTGTAAAGCTAACCATGTGGTGCCAAACACGATCTTGTATAGTAAACTTTTGCGCCATATTACATACCTACTCCTAAAATGGTCAAGTTATGTAGTGGTCAAGCCCTATTTTGACAATAAAGTCCTTATTTTTACTGTTCAAGTTTGACCTTGACTTTGAAGGTTACCATGTGGTTCTTGTGAAAGACCAATCATCTCATATAGGTGAACACATTAAGTTAACATCCTTTATTGAATGGGCAAGTTATACAATGAACAAGCCATGACAATAAAGTGCTGCAGTTTGAAATTCTTCAATGCATTGTCAAGTTAAAGAGCAGAAAAGCCCTATTTTAACAATGAAGCACTGTATTTTGACCTTTGAACTAAGTTTTACCTTGACCTAGCACACAACACTGTCTCATAGAGGAAAATGTTTATGCAAAGGCATTTCATAGTCTTTCGATTGAAAGTTACCATCGAGACAAGTTTTGAGACAGGCTGGCCAACTGGATAGCGACTCCACTTTTGTCACCCCTCCCTACCCACCGACAGTGGTGGTATAACTAGAGCTTTGTCACAGACTTGACAAATACCCCCACATGCCGCATTTACACAGAATATTTTGCATGTTGTCTTCACAAAAAACAGCGGACACCATGCTCAATGTTTAAAACGCACTAAGTGACCCGTGACCTGGCATGGCCCATGTTCGAACTTTGCCTTCACATCATCAAGAAACCACTTCTGACTAAGTTTGGTGAAGATCGGATGAAAACTACTTGAATTAGAGAGCGGACACCATGCTGAATGTGTAAAATGTACTAAGTGACCCCTTGACCTAGTTTTTGATCTGGCATGGCCCATGTTCGAACTTGGCCTTAAGATCATCTAGATAAATGTCTGACCAAGTTTGGTGAAGATCGGATGAAAAGTACTTAAATTAGAGAGCGGACACCATGCTGAATGTTAAAAAAAGCACTAAGCGACCCCATGACCTAGTTTTTGGCCCGTAATGGCCCATGTTCCAACTTGGCTAAGAGATCATCTAGATAAAACTTCTGAGCAAGTTTGGTGAAGATTGGATGAAAACTACTTGAATTAGAGAGTGGACAACATGCTGAATATTTAAAACGCATTTAGTGACCCTGTGACCTAGTTTTTGACCCTGGATGACCCATATTAAAACTTGACCTAGACATCATCTAGAAACAACTTCTGAGCAAGTTTGGTGAAGATTGGATGAAAACTACTTGAATTAGAGAGCGGACACCATGCTGAATGTTTAAAACGCACTAAGTGACCCTGTGACCTAGTTTTTGACCCGGCATGACCCATGTTCAAACTTGGCCTATACATCATCTATCTACAACTTCTGAACAAGTTTGGTGAAGATTGGATTAAAACTACTTGATTCAGAGAGTGGAAAACATGCAGAATGTTTTAAATGCACTAAGTGACCCCGTGACCTAGTTTTTGACCTGGCATGACCCATATTCGAACTTGGCCTAGACATTATCTAGATACAACTTCTGACTAAGTTTGGTGAAGATCGGATGAAAACAACTTGAACAAGCTCATTAAGGCCTTTTTTGACCTTTGACCTCAAAGTGTGACCTTGACCTTTAAGATATCGATGCCATTCTTTTGCGGGACACACCGTCCAATCATGGCAAACAAATGTGCCAAATTATTTTGAAATATCTCCATGAACAACAGTGTTATGGCCCGGAAAAGCTCATTTATGGCCATTTTTGACCTTTGACCTCAAAGTAAGACCTTGACCTTTGAAATATCGACATCATTCTTTCGCGGGACACACCGTCCAATGATGGCGCACAAATGTGCCAAATTATTTTGAAATCTCTTAATGAACAACAGAGTTATGGCCCAGACAAGCTCATTTATGGCCATTTTTGACCTTTGACCTCAAAGTGTAACCTTGACCTTTGAGATATCAGTGTCATTCTTTCGCGCGACACACTGTCCAATGATGGCGAACAAATGTGCCAAATGATTTTGAAATCTCACATTGAACGACAGAGTAATGGCCCGGACAAGCTCATTTATGGCCATTTTTGACCTTTGACCTCAAAGTGTGACCTTGACCTTGGAGATATCGACATAACTCTTTCGCGCGACACACCGTCTAATGATGGTGAACAAATGTGCCAAATGATTTGGAAATCTCACATTGAACGACATAGATACAGCCTGGACAAGCTCATTTATGGCCATTTTTGACGTTTGAACCCAAAGTGTGACCTTGACCTTCAGGATATCGACATTATTCTTTCGCATGACACACCGTCCAATGAATTTGAACAAATGTACCAAATATTTTGAAATCTCACATTGAATGACATAGATACGGCCCGGACAAGCTCATTTATGGCCATTTTTGACCTTTGACCTCAAAGTGTGACCTTGACCTTGGAGATATCCACGTTATTCTTTCGCGCGACACACCGTCCAATGATGGTGAAGAAATGTGCCAAATGATTTTGAAATCCCTCAATGAACGACATAGTTATGGCCCGGACAAGCTAATTTTCAGGACAGACAGACCGACCGACAAAGTGACTTCTATATAGCCCCCATTACGGGTACCCCATTACCCGTAATGGGGGTATAACAATCATCAAGCTGTGCACTTCAAAGAATTATAATTGTGCATTTCATGGTACCAAACAGTTGTCTTTATATTGCTATAGTTAAACCTTTGACAATCTTTTCTGTAATTACTTTGACAATCTTTTCTGTAATTACTTTGACAATCTTTCCTGTAATTACTTTGACAATCTTTTCTGTAATTACTGAATGGATTTCAGTATCAAATACAAATGTTCTTAAAGTTACCCTGAATGGGTGGCAGTCTACATTTTAGGCGATATAAAGTGAAAAGTTTGGTTAACAGCAGACTTTGGCTTCCTGTACTAGAGTTATGCCCGATCACACTACACATCCATTAGCAGATTTAGAGGGGGCAGAAACGGCATATGACCCCTAAAATGTGTGAATGTCCTGACATTTATTAGGTTTATATACATAGTACATGTATGTACGTTTTGCTAAATTGCTCCTTTTTGTTGAGATCTTTTTCTATCAAACATCTTATAACAAAAGGAAGCAAAATAATGTCTGAAAGCGTGAAAAATACTTGCATCTTAGAAAAACGTGCAACTATCAGAAGTTGTAACTCAGAAACAAGAGCTGCATTTGTGAAACACAATGCCCCCCTACTGCGCTTTGAAGCCGCATGACAGCTATTTTAGAAACAAGGTTATATTTTGAATATAAAGGTCACAGTGACCTTGACCTTTGACCTCAAACCATGTTTGATTGTAGATGTCAATGAGATGCATGCACATGGGAAGTTTAAAGAACATAGACCCAAGAGTTTTCATTTTATAAGCAAGGTTAAAGTTTTGGGACAGAATGACAGACAGGCCTAAAAAGGGGGCATAAAAAAAGAAAGGTATATCGTACATAGTAAAATTTCTTAGCGCTAAAATGTTTCTCTGTGCCAATTACACGTTACTATTACATGTCTTCAGCAATTTGGTGTGTTTTGAGCAGTTGGTGAGGGTAAATATTCCGCCTACCATAACAAATCCTGTATATGCTCCAGATGTCCTATAAGCAAAGTTCTGGCTTGTCATCCAACTATTTATCAAATTTGTATAAGATTATGTTCTTGCAAAACTTTTACAGAATTGGAAACATGCAAATAATTAACTGTGCTAATTGGTGTGACAAAAACCAAGTAATGCCTCACAAGCGCATGTACTCTTTTACCTTTACCTTATATACAATATATATATATGAATTACCTTTATATTGACGAGTTCCCTGGAACACCAATGAACACAAACTTGGTTGATGCATGGACAATGTTTTCGCAAAACGAAACATCCATTGTATTGAAATTCGACATACTATCAAAAGTTCCATGGAATTCACCTTAGTTCGGCAAGTAATCATCTTTTTTTATTACATCAAATTAATACACATATGTGAGATCGTTGAATTCCTTTAATTATTTTTGTAATATTATAATATAAAAGGTTAATACCCTAACATCTTAAATCAGACAGAGATTTTACTGCAAGGCACTTTTTTCTGACCAAAGATCTCTGACTTCCTATCCTGACATATTGCACTATGTACTCATGGAAAACAGTCTTATACCAGTCATGCGTAATGTCATCCAGACTGAACAGGCTAGTCAGGAACAACACTTTCCACCTAAACAGGATTTTCGCTAAGAAGAGACCTGCTTTAAATAAAAATACCATACTAGTGGAGTGTCGTACCTGATTAGCATGTGCAGACTGCAATTTGGGACGTCACATTGCTCACACTCATTTTCCCCCATTTTCTCAGAGCGAGGCTCATATATTAACCAATTAACCCTTTGCATGCAAGGAAATTTGTCGTCTGCTAAAATGTCTGCTGAATTTCTAAAATCAACATTTTCTTCACTTTTTTTCAAAGACCACTATCAGAATAGCAAACAGTTTGGATCCTGATGAGACGCCACGTTCTGTGGCGTCTCATCTGGATCCAAACTGTTTGCAAAGGCCTTCAAAATTCGGTTCCAGCACTGAAAGAGTTAACAAGGCATAATACTAAAAATTTATTTTTTCAGTTTCAATCAACAACAAAAAAGACTTGCAAAACACTGATAGTTCACCAATGTTTCAAGATCAGTAGACTACTGGTGAATGTGTTCATTAATGTTCAGAATATTTTCGCACGATTCAACCCTTATAAGTGTACCTTAGTAACCAAACAGAAACAATAATTGACATGTGCTGCAAGTGATAATTAAACGGGAACTTACATCTGCAAATATACAGCTGATTATACATTCATCAACACAACTTGTTAGATTTTCTTAAAATGAAAACCTAAAGTTTACTTTACAAAATGAACGTCTTTAAAACCACAGAAAAAATGTAAATTAAAAGCAACAGTACAGGCTGTTCCTTGGTTAAAGTAATTGAACTGGTAGTAGAAGGATGATAACACACTTACTTCGATGTTTAATATCTAGTCAAACCACTGTTAGATCTAGAAATGAAATGTTTGATTTTGTGGGAAGAATATACCAGTACAAAGATAAAATATTTCCCAGTAAGATCAGTACATTTAACTACAAAGCTATTTTAATCTCTTATTTTATTGTTGTTCTTATTTTGCTTTAACATGCAGCAATCATATTGTTTAACAACTTCAACAGTTTGTATTTTTACAAGCATTGTATAAAAACAGCTAATCGTCCAACAATAAAAACAATATAACTAATAAATTTTATATTAGTATATTGTGCCCAAAGACTTAAAATGATCATGACATGTATTCACAGAGAACGGTATGTAAAACATAAAAAGATCAAGGAATGAAACTAACACATAAACATGATCATACATTCTAGTAAGCAGCAAATGAACACTTGCCACAAAAATATCATATGTGATGGAAAATAAAAAGCATTGTTTATTTTACATTATTTGCCATTGCAGAACTAGTATCTATTATATGGCATTCTGTTTCTAGGTGAAAAGAACGGTCTTTTGCCAGGTGAAGGGCCCATAAAGTTATCTTGTGGTGCACCACCCCTGAAATTATCTCTGGGTCCTCTGAAGTTGTCCTGAAATCTGGGTGGAGGGTTAAAGCCCCTGGGCCTGTATGGCTCCTGCTCCAACCTAGGTCTGGGCTGCCAAGGTCTCTGGGGCGTGGCCTCGGGCCAGTGCGGGCCCCGGGGGTACGAGTCCTCCTCAGGGTCACCACGACTCAGGGGCCGCGCCCGGGCTTCCTCGTGCCAGCTGTTCTCAGTCCGGTCACTTTCTTCAGCCCAATCCTGTTCCTTATTAAGATGGTGCCCGTTATCTCTATCATTTCGGTTCCAGGCATCGTTATCGTCTGCCTCTTCAATGTAGTCGTGTTCATTGTCATTCTCAATTTCCATGTCGTCTGAGTGCACAGATGCAGGCCTCCCACCCCCCGCCCCTATGACCCCTATGGTACTTATGGCCTGCCCAGACTGCTCATTAGAATGCACTGTAATGCTGGTCAATGTTCGAGAGGATGGGGGAGGAGGGAGATTTTCTGCTGCACCAGATTTCTGCTTCAAAATGTTTATAAATTCAGACTGAGTGTCATGCATGTTATAATGAATGCCAGTGGGAGGCTTCCTGAAACCCCCAGAAGACTTTTCACGCTGGGAGTTGCTTTCATCCACCAGGGTTACCTCCCTTAGAGATGAGGTTCTGCTATTTCGCAAGATGCTCTTTTTCGGAGGCGGAGGCAGAGAGGTAACCACCGGTTCATAGTCATTTTCCTCCTCCTCATCTTCATACTCCTGTGGCTGATTCCACGGGTGCACATAACCTGAGTCTGCCTTTTCCTCGTTAGATTCCCACGAACTCTGCTGCTGATAACCCTGCCCCATAGTGTTCCAGTCTGACGCCGGCGCAGGGCCGGTCAAGTTTTGATTGAACTGCTCTCCACCACTCTGATCCTGCTGCCATGAGGGAATCATAGAGGCATTGGCGGAGGGAGGGGGTGGGGGTGGACCGTAGGGGGGAAACTGGGGGGTCGACTGTGGGCGTGGGGGCAAATTGGGGGGCATGCCTGGAGGCGGCGTTGGGAGCATAGGCTTGGGCTGCTCCCAGGGGTTGCCACCTGGAAGCATGAACCTTGGAGATGATTGCTGGGCAGGTGAGGGTGGGGGATGAGATGGAGGAACGTTGCCAAATGGATAATGTGGATGTTGATTGAACCCTTTATTGGGACCAGTTGACACCAAGGTTGTTGGAGCAGCTATGGATGAAGTGACTGACTCCAAATTAAATGCAGGGACAGAGGACATTGATGGTGATGTAAACTGGTTTGAATTTGGCAGGGATGAGAAGGGATTTGAGCTGGGGGGTAATGGGGGTGGCGAAACAAACACCTGAGAGCCTGGGGGCTGCATTGCAGGGGGAGGAAGGGAGAAATCCTGGTGTACAGGGTTGTATGGCTGTGGTGGTCTGGGTTCTGGAGGCAGATTTGGAGGCAAGGGTGGTAAGGGGGGTTCATGACGTTTGGCCTGACCAATCACAGGCGGGGAGGAGGGGTCCTGCACAGGCATCGGTGGCTGGGAGTGGGTCACTGGATTCCAGGCATTCCAAGACCTGGAGGGATCCATCGGTAGAGCCGACTGATGCTCTACATGAGGAGGCGGGCTGGTCGGCCGAAGATGCCTCTCGTCCTCTAGTCTGATATCCTTGTTGGCCTCCTTCTTGCTCTGGTACTGAGTTTTAACTGTGTTTGTAAGCAATGATAAGGTCTGTAAAAAGTTTGAACTTGAACTAGAGGATGCGCTAGTGGTCTTAGTGAGCAGCTGACTGAGGAAGTCTATGGGGTTGGGTTTTGTTTTAACGGAACTCTCGTTTGATTTTGCCTCAATAACATGTGGAGGAGACTTCTCTTCTGGTTCATCCATCACCGGTGTAGACGAGCCTGCGTCATCATTCAACGGCACCTCAGCCACAACATTTTTCACTTCACCGTAAAGTTCTTGCCGCGATGGTGTGTAAACGGCCGGTACTGCGGAAGGTTCCAAGTAGTGACCGGCTGTCAAGGGAAAGTCTTCCGATGTCATAGCTGTTGCTGCTGGTGGGGAGGGGTTGCTGAAGGCAGGCTGATTGGTCGGCCCGCCAGAACCCCTTACGAGGGAGGGCAGCATGTGAGCAATTCGAGACTCCAGAATGTTGCTGCCTGCAATGAGATAGAAAATAACACTTAAATACTTGCATGTAAAGCAATGTGCAATCCCAACATAATTCAAGTTTGCAGCAGTCTTCATTAACATCCAGATTTATATGGCATGGTATTTATATTTATTTAAAAAACTTGGGGTATATAGAAACTTTAATCACAAATCACAAATATAATTAAAACAAGAGATGTGTTTGTCATAAACACTATGCCCCCTACTGCGCCGCTTTGAATTGAGTTTATTTTTTTATTACATGTGTATATCCCTTTTAAAATTATTACTTCCCTTGTGAAAATGATCTGTACCTGCCAAATGATAAATATAAATTATCTCCCTTTAAAGCTTGTTACTTCCCTTGGATTTTGGTTTTTGACCTTTGACCTTGAAGGGTGACCTTGACCTTTCAGCACTCAAAATGTGCAGCTCCATGAGATACACATGCATGCCAAATATCAAGTTGCTATCTTCAATATTGCAAAAGTTATGGCCAATGTTAAAGTTTTCGGACAGACGCACAGACAGACAGACGGACTGACAGTTCAACTGCCCTTCTGGGGGCATAAAAACAAGAAAACATGCATGAATATATTGAAATACCTGATTTTGACTAAGCCCAGCTTTCTAATGAAAGTTCAACAATTCAGTTCAACACCATTATTGAAGCGGAATTAGGACCAGCGAAAATAGTTCAAAAATAGAAAATTTGAAACAGTAATGTTCTTGGTATAATCATTTACTTTATAGCTAACAATGCATATGTGCAAAACATATCTCCATTGGTTGCAATGTGTAAATGGATATAAGAATTGTTAACACGATTGTAGAGATTTTAAAAAAATTAATAAACTTTGCAGTTATTTGTTATTTTCTTACACATAAAACATGTATATTAAAAAGTGAAGCAGAAAGTGATATACAGCTGATAATTTTACAGACAAGAACTTTGATATGAGAAATAATGAATTGTATTGTAAGACAGACAACAATTGAAGGTGCAAAAACATTACCAGGCTATAACTGCCAATTTTTTACAAATTTGAAAGATGAAAATGGCTTAGGTTCCACTTCACAGTGAATAATGGAAATAGTGTTTATTTAAACAGGAACAAAATTGGGACCTGAACAGAAGTTTGAAATAGCTATTAATTTGAAATAATGTTTTTTTAAATAGTGAAGTTCACAATTCATATTTATTACGCCAGAAACAGGTGGTAACCAAAAAACTCAAAGATAAAGATACAGAAACAGGGATAATATAGTGCCAAGTTACCTTGGAAATAAGGTTGCCCCATGGCTTAGTGGATATGGTGTCTGCCTAGGGACCGGGAGGTCATGGGTTTGATCCCTACTAAGGGAGCGTTCTTAAGATTTCACCACGAGACACAGAGTACTGGTTCTAGGCTCAGGAAACGGACTCGAGAGCCTTAGGCTTTTGATGCAATCAAGCTAAAATAAACAGGTATAAACTAAAAAACAAAGTTACCTTGGTAAATCTTAGTGGGTGGAGGGACCCCCTTGATGATAGGAGCACTGCTCATATCTTCATCTGCAAACAGAGAATTACAGAAACAAACAATCAAATACTGCTACATATTTGAATCTTTCTTTTCATGTTGTTTTAAGACAGTTGGTACAGCAGAAAATGTGTTGGCTGCAAATATAATGACAGTCACTTTGGGTATTACTTTTGTTGTTTATACATTTTGAGCATGTACCTGTTCACTATTTTGGAACATTCCAAACATCGGAGATAAATTATTACTATGAATTTGACACTGGCCTTTGTTACTTATATTTGGTAACTATGTTATTTGATTTGTCATTAGGTTAAATGCAGAACACAGGCGGGTCATATTTTCAGAAGCTTGGGGATTTGTTTTTAAGTCAAGTGTTGGATGACCGAAATCAGATAATGAAGAAATGCGAAAAACTGCGATTTGAGAAATAGGCACATGGGTACCTCTTCACTTAATTATTTGCCAGATATTGAACCGACCCCTGGGGTGTCATTTCAAATAACATAAAATGTCTCTATAGAAAACTATCAAGACATTAATAAGCCCAACTATATGGGACAATCACTTGGAGCGACTTACGCCTGGGCAACAATTAATGCTCCTTCATCATTCTTCACATTTCAGAGACATTAAAAACATTAAACAAGAGATGTGTTTGTCAGAAACACAATGCCCCCTACTGCGCCACTTTGATTTTTTTATTTTTTTTTACCTTTGACATGAAAGGATGACCTTGACCTTTCACCACTCAAAATGTGCAGCTCCATGAGATACACATGCATGCCAAATATCAAGTTCTATGATCAATATTGCAAAAGTTATGACCAAAGTTAAACCTAGGTTAAAGTTTTGGGACAGACACACACAATGACAAACAGACAGGCCAAAAACAATATACCCCCCCTTTTTTTTAAAAAGGGGGCATAAAAATCAGGAAAACTAATCAAATTATAAAAATTCTATAAATGAACTTCATTATCATTATTTGAACCAAGAAACCAAGTTCAGAATTTGATACAACTTTCCAAATCACACTACCTTCTTTATGGCCTATCACAATATCAGTTAGGCTTGCAATAGGCTGAGAGATCGATTTAACCATTGCAGTATGTGCCCGTCCTGACCCAGTTGGCTCAGAACCTACAATCCAAAACATATTTTAGTTTTAGTGTAACTTTATTGCATGATTCAGTACTTATTTAGTAGTATTTTAATGATGTATGTATATAATATATACATCAAATTGTCCATGTGTATGAGTACCGAAATCATTGCCTTTTTATCATCAATTTACTAAATAGGATTACTTTTGCAGATGAGTGTATTAAGTAGCTTTTTATATAAGGGATAATTCTTCTCTAGTAATCTAATCTGTGAATGTTTTTTTTTTGCATAAAAACTTGCTTAAAATGTAACTCAAAAGCAGAATGAAAGTCAGAAAGGTTTAACTTTCCAAATAACTTTCATAATAGGAGCCTCACTATGTCAAAACTGGGCTTAATGCATGTGCATACAGTTTAGTCCCAGATTAGCCTGTGCAGAATAGCCTGTGCAGAGTGCATTCTGCACAGGATAATACTTTCCGCCTAAACTGGATATTTGCTTAAGAGACACTTCCTTTAAATGATAAATATCATAAAAGCGGAAAGTGTTGTCCCTGATTAGCCTGTGCAGACTGAGGACATGCATTAAGCCCAGTTTTGACACAACAAGGCTAATACTATACAACTTTAGGTGTGTGTACAAACCTTTCTTCACTTCTGAGGCCGTGTCCTCTAAATCCAGCTCCATATCCACTGTCTCATTGTCGTCCATGTTCAGGAGGGGAGGGGTGTTTCCCGGGGAGGGGGCATCGGTTGTCGGGGAGGGGACTGGGCTGGGGGTGGAGGGGATGATCTTCTTCATGTCATCTACTCGCTTCTTCATGTTAGTGACGCGCTGGCCAAAATTCTTATAGGCCTGAAGTTAATATCATATATGAGCATGGCTCTGGAAAAACATGGCTTAATGCATGTGCCTTAAATCTTTTAGCTAAAGAGAGACTTTCTTTTGACCAAAAATACCATTAAAGCAGAAAGAGTTGTCCCTGATTAGCCTGTGCAGACTGTAAATGTAAAGCGTCAAATTGGGTAATTGTTTAAGTATCTGTTTATAGTAACAAAGAAGGCAAGATAATTGAAATTGTCTTATAATTGAACCTCACTCTGGGAAAACGGTTCTTAGTGCATGTGCGTTAAGTGTTGTCGCAGATAAGACTGTGCAGTCCACACAGGCTAGTCAGGAACGACAATTTCTGCCTTAACTGTATTTTTCCTAAGAAGAGACTTCCTTGAAACGAAAAATACTATAAAAGCAAAAAGTGCTGTCCCTGATAAGCCTGTGCCGACTGCAGTGTGCTCAGGATTATATGGGATGACATTTACGCACATACATTAAACCCCGTTTTCCGAGCGAGAGGATCATATTACACTTTACGATGAATAACTCCTTACTCCAATAATACTACCAACGCAATGTTCTCATATTACACACAATATTGGCTTCTCTCCCTGTACTCACATTACACACGATATTGGCCTCCCTGTACTCACATTACACACAAAATTGGCCTCCCTGTACTCACATTACACACAATATTGGCTTCCCTCCCTGTTCCCACATTACACAAGATATTGGCCTCCCTGTACTCACATTACACACAATATTGGCTTCCCTTCCTGTACACACATTACACACAATATTGGCTTCCCTCCCTGTTCTCACATTACACACAATATTGGCTTTCCTCCCTGTACTCACATTACACATAATATTGGCCTCCCTGTACTCACATTACACACGATATTGGCCTCTCGGTACTGTTCTGAGTAGAACTCCTCTGCAGCGTCACAGAAGCTTAGCACCTTGTGCCTCTGTTGTATCTCCTTCTCCAGTAGCGACACATAGTCCTCAATCTTGATGCACGACTCCTCAAACTGACGACAGAACTCATTGCCATGGGACCGATCTGAAACATTATGAGCACTGCAGATTATATTATTTGTGCATTAAATGATATAGAACAGAAAATTGTCTGTAGACTTAACAGGGATTCTTTTCCTTATAAAATTGGGTTAGTTCACAGTGACAAATATGGTGTAGTTTTGCAAACTACAATGGATAAAGAAAAAACAAGAGGGCCATGATGGCCCTGAATCGCTCACCTGACTAACCTTGCTAAATTAACTTTAATTCTATCAGACTATGGCTAAAAAAACAAGATGGCCCTAGATCGCTCATTTGTGGAAAACTGGTATAATACATGTACAGGAGCTCCTACAAGCTCTTTATAATATTTTGTACATTTTTATTCAAGATGGCTCATATACAAATGAAACCTGATCACATCATATCAATTGTATGGCTATACTGGAATCAACATTCTAGAGTACAAACAGATATGACCTCTTGACTGTGTTTTGACCCCAGTTGTTTCGTGTGCAATCCAAAGATGACCCAAATACAATCCCAAGCCAGATTTCATCAATTAATACATTCTGACAAAATTTAATAAAGGCGTGATGAAAACTGTGACCTCTTTCATCTACACAAGGTTTTACTAGAATTGGCCCGGTGACCTATATTTGTTGCCTAACCTTTCAGCTGTTTGATAGCCTCACCTTTCAGCTGATTAATAGCCTTCATATTTGTTGCATCACATTTCAGCTGCTTAATAGCCTCTATACGTGTTGCCTCACCTTTCAGCTGTTTAATAGCCTCACCTTTCAGCTGTTTAATAGCCTCACCTTTCAGCTGTTCAATAGCCTCTACAGGCCTTTTTCTGTCTATTTGGGGAAAAAGTACCTAACAAAATGGGGATTTTCTGATTCGGGAAATCTTTCAAATTGGGAAGAATATCGACAAAAGCATTATTTGGGCAGGGGTTTTTCCAGCCATTTTGGATAAAAATCATAAATTATGATTATATATTTTGAAGGTTGTTTAAAAAATAAAAGTGAGATATAGAGTCTTATAATCATAAGTCATAAGACACTTCTTTCTAAAAAAACAAACAAAAATAAACCTCTTTTTTTTTTAATTGTTTTTTTTTTGAGAATGGGGAAAAAATATCCATATTTGGCAAGGGGAATGGGTCCGACTATCCGACCCGTGAGATAGGCAGAAAAAGGCCTGCTCTACATTTAAGCTGTTTGATAGCCTCTTTCTCAACTTTAAGCTGTTTGATAGCCTCTATCTCAACTTTAAGCTGTTTGTTAGCCTCTATATTTGATAGCCTCACCTTATGGCTGTTTGTTAGCCTCTATATGTGTGGCCTCACCTATCAGCTGTTTGATAGCCTCTATATTTCTGGCCTCAACTTTAAGCTGTGTGATAGCCTCTATATTTTTTACCTCACCTGTCAGCTGTTTGATAGCCTCTCCTTTCAGCTGCTTAATAGCCTCTATATTTGTCGCATCACCTTTCAGCTGTTTAATAGTCTCTATATTTGTTGCATCAACTTTCAGCTGCTCAATACAATAAGCCTCCATATTTGTTTCATCACCTTTCAGCTGTTTATTACCCTCAACTTTCAGCTGTTCGATAGCCTCTACCTCAACTTTAAAACTGTTTGATAGCCTCTATCTCAACTCTAAGCTGTTTGATAGCCTCTATCTCAACTTTAAGCTGTTTGATAGCCTCTATCTCAACTTTAAGCTGTTTGATAGCCTCTATCTCAACTTTCATGTGCCTTATAGCCTGTATATTTGTGGCCTCACCTTTCAGTTATTTGATGGCCTTTATATTTGTGGCCTTACCTTTCAACTGTTTGATAGCCTCTATATTTGTGGCATCTATTCTCAGGGAGGCCAGCTGTTTGGCCTTCGAGGTAACCTCACCCTCCATCTTTCTCAAGGAACTCATTTGTTCAAGGAAAACTGGAGGCTGCAATAGAATTACTTACATGATATAAATAAAATACATGATATAAATACAATACCTGTAAGAACAATTTAATACAGAATGACAACCATAGGATGAATAATGCTGAATAGTGTTCATAAAATAACATTGTATTGTGTTAATTTTTAAGCCCCATAAACACTCAAACTCAATGAATATTTCGTAAAAATATTTCATAAAATTAAGTTCAGTTACAAAATCAGTGTTCAAAATTTCAACACTACACGTTGTCCAGTAACATAGATTTAACAAGATACAAAAGGCTCTCTTTTATTTTGTAGAACACAATCATGTTCATGTACCATGTAAGTGTTCGTGTGTCATATGGCTAGATTTCGCTCAGGAAATTAAAATGGTATACATTGTACCACTAAAAATAAACAAGGCTTGTCACCATAGGATGACATATGCCCCCTTTTTCCACATTATTCGAAACTTAAACGCAAAGTGTGACGGAATTTCCGACGGACAGACAGACGGACATTGCGATCACTATATGCCCACCTTCGGGGGCATAAAAAAAAGAGCATTTTATATCTTGTTAAATCTATGTTACCAGACCACATCTAGCGTTGAAATTTTGGCTATTGCTATAAGGATTAAGGAATACTAATTTTTATGAGTTAACTTCATTTTACGAAATATTTTAAGAAATATTTGTTGATTTTGAGTGTTAATGGGGCTTTAAGTTTGATTAAATGACAAGTAAAAATAAACAGCAAAATAAATAAATTGGTATGCACAGGCTCATAAGGGACAACACTTTCCGATTTTATTGTATTTTTTGTTTAAAGGAAGTCAGTTCTAAGAAGAAATCCGGTTAAGGACGAATTTGTCTTCCCTGATAAGCCTGTGCTAATCTGGGACGACCGTTTACGCACATGCATTAAGCACCATTTTCCCAGAAACAAGACTCAAATTGAGAAATAACATAAACAACTGCTAAAGCACCTTAAAATCACTGAGGGAGACCTTGACCTCCTCGGTGAGCACTTCCTCCGCCACAGCCACAGGACTCTCCGGGGGAATCTCAACTGCAAGCGCAGACTTCTCGTTGTGCTTCCTCTTGTGGCGTGACTTGGAGCTCGGCAGGTAAGCAGGAGAGGCCGTGGCAGGGGTGCCGCTAGCACTTGAGCCCCTGCTGGTGCTGCCACCTACAGTCATCAAAACATGAGCACTTGTGTGGTGGGTATTTTTCCTGTGCTTTGATTTATTATATTTACTGTCTGATGAGTTGAATCAAAATCTGTTAGTAATTGTTGTTATTCAACACATAATTCAGTATCAAACATGAACAAAACAGCCTGTAGGGATAAAAATAAGCAAGAGCCCACAAGCCCATGTCCCCTTATATTTTCAGTCTGCAAAATTAACCCATCGCCTGATCCCCAATGCGATAAAATCTCAGCTCTGGCGATGTAAAAATTGTCTTTCGATCGCCTGAAATGCGATAGAAAAAAATCCAAAAAGACTGTTAGGAAATAAACTGACGAATAATCAATTTACAAAAATTTGTTCGAGTGCGTGATCATATTATAACGAAATAAATATTGTCGGCATTCGGGAAATTTGCGCTCTGTACCGATTTTGCACGATTTTTTTTTTATTCATTTCTGATTGGTTAGCGGATAGCACGGAGATGAACTGCAACTCACGAAAATTCTTCGCTACTTTCCTAAAATCTTACACTTGTCCGCAATCTTTAAATATTTCCAGTAATCTATTTAGCAAAGAAAAGCAGTGCAAAAGTATATATAGTAAAGCAATATGTTAACCAAATTATATATTGATTACGTATTTTCTTGGTAACTGGTTTTCATTTTCTGCAGTCAAACGATATGCACATTTTATTTCATCTGCAAAACACGTACATTTTTTCAGACGGTCGTTTTCGGATAAAGTATTTGATGTCGCTTATAATTTCTTTTTGACGTTCATTATAAAAAAAAATAGAATGACGAACAAGCATGCGGTGTGTTTTATACTATTTCGCCTTGTATTCATCAGAAATAGAAACTTGAAAGACTATTGAAAAGTTTAATTAGATAGGGGGGGAGGGGGGCTCTGCCCTTTATCCTTGTTGGGGACCTGCGGCCCCAGACCCCGAGAAAATTTTCCGGATTTCAAATAAAGGACCATTGACACCCCTNCTATATTTCTGGCCTCAACTTTAAGCTGTGTGATAGCCTCTATATTTTTTACCTCACCTGTCAGCTGTTTGATAGCCTCTCCTTTCAGCTGCTTAATAGCCTCTATATTTGTCGCATCACCTTTCAGCTGTTTAATAGCCTCTATATTTGTTGCATCAACTTTCAGCTGCTCAATACAATAAGCCTCCATATTTGTTTCATCACCTTTCAGCTGTTTATAACCCTCAACTTTCAGCTGTTCGATAGCCTCTTCCTCAACTTTAAAACCGTTTGATAGCTTCTATCTCAACTCTAAGCTGTTTGATAGCCTCTATCTCAACTTGAAGCTGTTTGATAGCCTCTATCTCAACTTGAAGCTGTTTGATAGCCTCTATCTCAACTTTAAGCTGTTTGATAGCCTCTATCTCAACTTTCATGTGCCTAATAGCCTGTATATTTGTGGCCTCACCTTTCAGTTATTTGATGGCCTTCATATTTGTGGCCTTACCTTTCAACTGTTTGATAGCCTCTATATTTGTGGCATCTATTCTTAGGGAGGCCAGCTGTTTGGCCTTCGAGGTAACCTCACCCTCCATCTTTCTCAAGGAACTCATTTGTTCAAGGAAAACTGGAGGCTGCAATAGAATTACTTACATGATATAAATAAAATACATGATATAAATACAATACCTGTAAGAACAATTTAATACAGAATGACAACCATAGGATGAATAATGCTGAATAGTGTTCATAAAATAACATTGTATTGTGTTAATTTTTAAGCCCCATAAACACTCAAACTCAATGAATATTTCGTAAAAATATTTCATAAAATTAAGTTCAGTTACAAAATCAGTGTTCAAAATTTCAACACTACACGTTGTCCAGTAACATAGATTTAACAAGATACAAAAGGCTCTCTTTTATTTTGTAGAACACAATCATGTTCATGTACCATGTAAGTGTTCGTGTGTCATATGGCTAGATTTCGCTCAGGAAATTAAAATGGTATACATTGTACCACTAAAAATAAACAAGGCTTGTCACCATAGGATGACATATGCCCCCTTTTTCCACATTATTCGAAACTTAAACGCAAAGTGTGACGGAATTTCCGACGGACAGACAGACGGACATTGCGATCACTATATGCCCACCTTCGGGGGCATAAAAAAAAGAGCATTTTATATCTTGTTAAATCTATGTTACCAGACCACATCTAGCGTTGAAATTTTGGCTATTGCTATAAGGATTAAGGAATACTAATTTTTATGAGTTAACTTCATTTTACGAAATATTTTAAGAAATATTTGTTGATTTTGAGTGTTAATGGGGCTTTAAGTTTGATTAAATGACAAGTAAAAATAAACAGCAAAATAAATAAATTGGTATGCACAGGCTCATAAGGGACAACACTTTCCGATTTTATTGTATTTTTTGTTTAAAGGAAGTCAGTTCTAAGAAGAAATCCGGTTAAGGACGAATTTGTCTTCCCTGATAAGCCTGTGCTAATCTGGGACGACCGTTTACGCACATGCATTAAGCACCATTTTCCCAGAAACAAGACTCAAATTGAGAAATAACATAAACAACTGCTAAAGCACCTTAAAATCACTGAGGGAGACCTTGACCTCCTCGGTGAGCACTTCCTCCGCCACAGCCACAGGACTCTCCGGGGGAATCTCAACTGCAAGCGCAGACTTCTCGTTGTGCTTCCTCTTGTGGCGTGACTTGGAGCTCGGCAGGTAAGCAGGAGAGGCCGTGGCAGGGGTGCCGCTAGCACTTGAGCCCCTGCTGGTGCTGCCACCTACAGTCATCAAAACATGAGCACTTGTGTGGTGGGTATTTTTCCTGTGCTTTGATTTATTATATTTACTGTCTGATGAGTTGAATCAAAATCTGTTAGTAATTGTTGTTATTCAACACATAATTCAGTATCAAACATGAACAAAACAGCCTGTAGGGATAAAAATAAGCAAGAGCCCACAAGCCCATGTCCCCTTATATTTTCAGTCTGCAAAATAAACCCATCGCCTGATCCCCAATGCGATAAAATCTCAGCTCTGGCGATGTAAAAATTGTCTTTCGATCGCCTGAAATGCGATAGAAAAAAATCCAAAAAGACTGTTAGGAAATAAACTGACGAATAATCAATTTACAAAAATTTGTTCGAGTGCGTGATCATATTATAACGAAATAAATATTTTCGGCATTCGGGAAATTTGCGCTCTGTACCGATTTTGCACGATTTTTTTTTTATTCATTTCTGATTGGTTAGCGGATAGCACGGAGATGAACTGCAACTCACGAAAATTCTTCGCTACTTTCCTAAAATCTTACACTTGTCCGCAATCTTTAAATATTTCCAGTAATCTATTTAGCAAAGAAAAGCAGTGCAAAAGTATATATAGTAAAGCAATATGTTAACCAAATTATATATTGATTACGTATTTTCTTGGTAACTGGTTTTCATTTTCTGCAGTCAAACGATATGCACATTTTATTTCATCTGCAAAACACGTACATTTTTTCAGACGGTCGTTTTCGGATAAAGTATTTGATGTCGCTTATAATTTCTTTTTGACGTTCATTATAAAAAATAATAGAATGACGAACAAGCATGCGGTGTGTTTTATACTATTTCGCCTTGTATTCATCAGAAATAGAAACTTGAAAGACTATTGAAAAGTTTAATTAGATAGGGGGGGAGGGGGGCTCTGCCCTTTATCCTTGTTGGGGACCTGCGGCCCCAGACCCCGAGAAAATTTTCCGGATTTCAAATAAAGGACCATTGACACCCCTGTCAAACCTCACACGGCTATTNGCATTCGTTTTTCTTCATTTCATTCCTTGTTAAGAACAAGAAGTGCATAATAATCAGGGCTTTCATATGAACCAGAATTCTAGGTTTGGATGCTCAGATTGGTCAGACAAACAAACAAATAATATTGTCTAATTACAAAATCATATGCAAATTGATTGATAGATAACTTGCATATGATAACACAAGATAAGATTGGTTGGTTATCAAATTGTTTTTTTTTTCCACACAGTACAGTCAATCTTGTGGTCATGACCACTCAGCGTTGTAGATAAGCTGCGTATCAGGGTAATATACGCATTATGAATATCAAGGTACGCTCAATTTATCATTTCCGTGCGTACATTTACGCAAGCCAATCTGGACTTACGCAAATAATGTAAATTCTCTGCGTACAGCGTAAACAAAAATATAAACAGCTGATTGTCTTTCGCCAAAATATGAGACTGGTTAATTGTGAAAATTTGAGCTAATTTGTGCGCTGGATTGTACAAATAGTTAGCCAGTCGGTAGGTATACTCTGTATAATCTAGACCCATGGTAAATTTAGCTATATTTAGTAACATGACGCCGGGAAGTGCTCGCAAAATGGTGGAACACGTTCACATGACAAATGTGTAGTCAGAATAATTCGTAATATTTCACGTGGAGGATAGTAAATTAATAAAAAATGTGCATATAGTTCAAGGTTTACGCTTCCGGCATCTGTCGAAACAGTTGTATCAAAATATCTGTATCGATTGTATGCTGTTGTCGTCGATCTCTTTCAACAACAAACGTATGACAAAACACTGAAGTAAATGCAGGCGAAAGTCGGAAAAAACAACGATTCAATATTATAATTCAACAAACTGCCACACGTAGTTAATGGTTTATTGTGTTTAACATGATTGAAGTAGTGTGTCTGTACCCTGGATATATTCTTGTTTTACTTTTAGCAAATTACCCTTCAAGCAAGGCAAACTTTGACCATTTACCCCCATGCTTTGAAAAGTGGGGGTATTTACCCCCATGGGTAAAAAATTATCTACAACGTTGCCACTTGAATTAAGCGACTTTTGTCTTATGCGACCATTTTGAATCTATTTTGATATCGTATTAAGCGACTTTTGTCTAACGCGACCAGTGACCGCTGATTTTCGTGTATTTTGATGTCCAAATCTTTAATTAAGCAACCACTTTGAGGTAAAAGTGGTACATCTGTTGACCGTTCAGGAACAAATCAGTGTTAACTGTTTATCTAAGCCGATAAGATGAACGATTACACCTTTGTTTTGTTTTCACACCAGCCATTTGCCTTTTTCTCCATGACCGGTTTTGACAAAATATTGTTTCATTAATTTTATTTATATTTAGATTCATTTGATTACAAAAGTTGAAATCATTGTCTCAAAAGGAGATAATTATACATCTGCATTTAAAATCTAAGGTCTGCATTCTTCCCAAATGGCTTTGTTTTATTTAAAGACTATTTTATTAAGAGACCACTTTTGGTTTCTCCCTTTAGTGGTCTCTAAATACAAGATTGACTGTACACTAATGGAGTCTACATTCTAGAAAGTACATTAATGTGGATCAAATTTGTAAAAAAACAAGAGATGTGTTTGTCAGAAACCCAATGCCTCCTACTGCGCCGCTTTAAAAAAAAAAATGACCTTTGACCTTGAAGGATGACCTTGACCTTTCACCACTCAAAATGTGCAGCTCCATGAGATGCACATGCATTTTTTTTTTTACCTTTAAGGATGACCTTGACCTTTCNTCCAAATTTTGGGAAAAAAGTATACTTTTTGCCATTGGGAACATAGCCGTTATTCGGCTTTAAAATCGGGCCAAAAAAAACCCCTGAAACATCAAAACAATGAGCGATTTCATTTTCATATGTAGTAAGGGGTTTGCTCTTCGAATTTTCAATTTGAAAAAAATATGACTTGTTTGCATTCATTTCACATTTTTGCCGGTCGCCAGGACCAACATTCTTGTTAAACCTGCCGGACCAAATGAAAATCTGCCGGTCAGGACCGGCGGACCGGCAATTTCGCGAAGCCTGATTTAGTCCAATTAAGGGTAAACAAAGTTATGAGCTAGTATTTTCTTAAATTCTCAAATTGTTTTAATAAGACCAACAATTTATATAATTTATGCATAGATCTCGATAATCCGAATATGTGAAACGGCAGTTGATGTGACAATGGATATGGCCGTGGATCATGATGCTGACAATGATTATGCTGACTCAGATAAAAACTTTGAAAACAATTAAAAAAAAACCAGTTACCTAATTCTGTGTATAATTCTCAGAACTCTTGTCAATAAGCCACACATCAAGAATGGAATAAATTGACGTCCTTTCATGATAATATCAGTGGAAAAATATTGGCTATGAAAAATTGCCTCTGGCTATGAAATGTTGAAAGTTTCATAGCCACATTGGCTATGAAGACAATAATGTTAGTTTTGCAGACTGTATTTTCGGGTCACGTTTTTGTTGTCCTCAGGTTAGCTAAAAATACCTTGTACGTCGTCCATAAGCCTATTTTTTATCCCCACGCTTTTTGAAAAAAAGGTGGATATATTGTGGTTATCTCCGCCGTCCGTCTGTCTGTCCGTCTTGGCCACTATCTCCTCCTACACTATTAGCACTAGAACCTTGAAATTTACACATGTGGTAGCTATGAGCATATGTGCGACCCTGCACTATTTGGAATTTTGATCTGACCCCTGGGTCAAAAGTTATGGGGGTTGGGGTGGGGCCGGGTCAGAGATTTTCACTCATTTTTTTAGGTTATTTTACATTAACTTCTTCATTTCTACACCGATTCACTTCAAATTGATACTGGACTTCTCTTATGACAATACAGTCAATCTCAACTATGCATGGCCCCATTACCAACCATGGGGCCCCGCCCACATAGACCACACCCACCCAAAACTGCCTTTTACTATAATTTCTTCATTTCTACTCTGATTCACTTCAAATTGAAACTGAACTTCTCTTATGACAATACGGTCAATCTCAACAATGCATGGTCCCATTACCAACCCTGGGACGCCCTGCCCACATAGTTCACACCCACCCAAAATTGCCTTTTACTATAACTTCTTCATTTCTACACCAATTCACTTCTAATTGATACTGAACTTCTCTTATGACAATATGGTCAATCTCAACTATGCATGGCCCCATTACCAACCCTGGGGCACACCTATGTCAAACATTGGGCCTGGGGATACGCGTCGGCCTCTGCCGCGCCATTTCTAGTTTAATGGTACATGTACTTACATTTGATTTCTTTCAAAAGCAACTGTCTGATGTGTGATGAAATTTCCATGACAAAATCCACAATACCACCATTCAATGACTGTTCAAAACAAATCCATTTTCCTTGATTTTTCCAGGTCTGTACACTGTACACACTCACACTCTTTACAAAATTACCAAATATGGTACATGTAAATGATTTTAAGCAACACGGAGACTGAATTTTATAAAATAACAATATTACCATCAAGAATAGTTCTCAGCTCTGCAACAAACTTTGGATCATATGTTTTTCTGTCTTCCCAAATCTTGAAGACCCTTCCAACATTTGGTTTAATAGAATCATAGTCCCTGGAAATAATATATAACCATAAAGAAGAACATGCATTAAAGGTATTACAATTTCAAATAACAGCCAATGAATGAGGATTATAACAAGCATTGAGCGTAAAATTAATTGAGCCCCCAGTAACAATAACACACACAAGTCAACTGAACTATCATTAATAACATAACAGTCAAAGGGGAGTAACTTGCACCGATCCTTTATTCAATATCAATTAGTTGTTTCAAATGTCACATAAGCTTAATTTATTACTATATAAATAATAGTGATAGTGTTTTTTTGTTTGACATGATGACCTTGTTTTTAAATGCAAGTGACACAGATTGGAACTCAGCCTTGATATTATAAATATAAACATAATGGCCAAATACATGAATCATCAAAATTCAGTGATAATTGTGGCCTCTTAAGCAGTAACATTTTTTTAGACTGTGTCACTAAGAATCCAACTCTGCCTAGATATTGGCCAGATAAACATTTTCACAAGTTTCATCAAGGTTGGATGAAAAATGTGGCCTCTATAGTGGTAACAAGTTAAAAGTTAAAACTGCTGCAACCAAGTAAACGCAGTATTGGCAGTTTTGACACTTGCTAATAATGGACTGACATGTAGTAGCACACCAAACATTGCATGCTGTGGTGTTCCCATGCAGCGTGACCAGTTTTAACCCGTTGGGTACCATATGAAGAAACCTAGCAGAGGACTACTAGAAAATGTTACAAACCAAGAAGATTTTTGAAGTTTTCAATTCTTAAAATTCTCTTTTAAGCTCCGTTGACCTAAATATGTGACCTTTCAGAATTATTTGATATGTTCAGTTGATTATTATAGTTCAACACAACTATGACTATAATGTATGCACCATTGTAAAAACAAAACAGTTTCTCACCGAACTACACCAACTGCTTCACGCAAATTGACTTTAAAGTTTTCCAAGTAATACAACGCCTTCTTCTTTTTGGCGTGCTGTACCACATCATTACAGAGATAAAATAGTGTTAGCTTGTGCTTCACTTCACCTGAAAAAAATATTAGAAAACATGACGATATTTGTTTATTTAAGTCTACATGTATATGAATCATCTGATTTCTAGGCAGTGGCCAGTTTGGCATTTTGACACCAGGGTCATGATTTGAACATATTTTAAAGAGGGCCTATAATAAAATGCTATAATCAATATTAAAAACCAAATTTTAACCTCGCAGCCTAGCTGTTTTAGAGGAGATTTTAGAAGTTTAAATATATATGTCAGTTCTGGTTAGGCGTAATAAAAAAACATGTTTGTTTCCGGTTACCCGACCGACCGTGTCAATTTACCCCCGACTGCATTTTTTTTATCAAAGAAAGATCTCAAACAGCCCGAAGTTTATACCACGTGTACGCCATTGTTAGGAACTGTACAAGAAGTTGGTAAATTGAAACTAATAGTCCTTTCTCGGAAAAATCCAAAATAATATACAGGGATGGAAACTAACTTTTTAGTATTGGTTGCCCACACAGGCAACCATCTTAAGTTTTTTGGTTGCCCAGCTAAAAAGTAACAAGCCCAGAAATATGTACATGTAGTGTCATGTGCATCTTATACATTCTTGAAATAGAATAACAGATAATTTAATAACATTGCTGACATGACAAACTTTCCATGCATTATGAGCCTGAATTGAATCATTTCCTATTCCTAAATAATGAATATTATTTAACTCCTTATTGATCAACAGTTGTCAATTTTTATTCAATTTTTATTGCGTTGAATTGTTTCAAGCTTTAAAAAAAAAGTAAGTTGCCCAGCTCGAATACCAACTTTTCAAATTGAGTTGCCCAAGCCAAAATCTTGTTGCCCTGGGCTCACGGGCAACCACTAATTTCAATTCCTGATATAATTTGTTGTTTCCAAGCTAAGGTCGAGTAATTACAGCCATTAGAGACTCAACTTGTGTTAAACACGTGTTCAATTACCCGTTTAGCTCCACCTCCGTTTGCCGAAAAAGATTAGAAGGCGGAGCTAAGCACGTGCTGTTACATAACTAGACCATTGCCATCGAGTAACAAACACACGATTGGTTTAGCGGGTTGATTGCTACACAAAGGAAGCCAATTTTGTCGGCAAGAACAGTGTTGATTAATGGCTTAAGACAGGAAGCGGCTTTCCTTTGATGAAGTCAAACTGTCCGTTCACACAGATTGCAAATTTTCGCGCTACTTTTAATAATGGCATTGATGCTTGTACATGTTCAGTATAAAAAAAACCTGCTAACATGAAAACTTTGGATTTAATCAATAAGATAAAAACAATGTTGCAAACTGTGATTATATTAATTGGTAAGTATCAGTTTTTAAAAGATGATGTTTTGTTTGTCATAAATCAACAAGTTTTCTATACAACAATTTTACCGCGGGAATCAATAGATCTTGGTTGAATTTCATGAAATATTTCATTGACGACCTCATAAGTCGAGACTGTAATTTTAATCAAATTTTCGAGGTAAAAAATCTCGACTTATGACTGCGTTTTTACGGTAATTATAAAAACCGATCGTTCCCGCAATGCGAAATTTGACAGTTTCAAGTTCGTTTTTATGTTAATGTTTCCGTGTTTTATTAAATGAAATCGTAACCTCAAGTGTGAAACAGTACTTGATTAATTTCTCTCAATAAGGTCATTATCTGTAATATCTTGAAATAGTTTGTGCATTACTTTCATTTAAATTATTTATAACATGTTGGTACGAAATGAAGTACGAACATCAAATAATTCCGAACATTTTCGAACCAAAAAAAAACAACAAAAGTTTCCCAACCTACCAACCCTCATTTTTTTGAGCCCGTAACCGGAAACAGACAGGTGTCTTTTTTTGGCCTTACCTTTATATGCAGCAGAAGGCAATGATTTCAACAACTTTGAAAGAGGACAGTGTTTTCCGGCAAGGGCATAAAATTGCAATTTTAAAACTTTATATTATAGTACAGTCAGTCAACCAGTTTAGAATCACCCGACAAAAAACATTTATTTTTTTAACCACAATAATTTCTTTCGGGATTTAGTTTCGATGTGAGAAGATGTAAAAATAAAGGGTAAAATTTATTTTGTATGATAACAGGTGAGGCCAGACGGCATATGCAGTTTTTTGTCAAAAATAGCAAATTAAAGTTAACCCTTCGGGAAATTATTAAAAAACATTCAACTGACAGAATTAGTATGTCAAAAGATTCATCATCATTGTTATGGCATTTGTTTTCAATCAGCAAAAAGTTTATTTGAAAATAATAAAGCCTTCTATATCCATATGCACATTTTAAAACATAACTCATTATATCAGTTCCGGTTTACTTTTTGCCGCAATTATCCCCACTGCAAGCATAATACAAAAGCTTTCTTGCTAAAACTTTGTTAACTTATTCCTTTACCTTATGTATCGCTAAGACACTTATCATTTTGTTTTTATTGGGGCATTCTGGAAAATTAAATACAAATTAATCGGAACTGTTGATTATCCCGAACTGGTTGACAAACTGTATACTTAAATGCTATTCAAGTTCTCCAAGAACTGTTAGCAATTTTATCACATACTTTTTACAAATAAAGCATACAAAATGGTCTAATAGCTATTTATGTAGTACATAACAAGAGATGTGTTTGTCAGAAACACAATGCCCCCTACTGCGCCGCTTTGATTTTTTTATTATTATTATTATATCCCATACATGCCAGAATTTTTCAGGTCCAAATCGGGACATTCCATAAAAAATTGTCGGGAAATTTGACCAAAAGGCAGGACACTTAAAACGATCAATCATTTCACCTTTACTTTAGTCGGGAGTCTATCTATCTATCTCATAGTACTGTCTCACGCCTCTCGCGAGTATTATGAGTCAGTATATTACTTGCAAAAACTCTAATTTTCTGCACAATTTTGACGATACATGTGTTTCAGAAATTCATGAACACAGCGTTCTTCCATTTTCCTGAAGTAAACACACTCCATAAACTAAATTGTGGGGTTTCCCCGTATGCCTCAATTTGACATCCAATTGGTACAGGGATATCCCCTTGAACATATGTAAATGGTGTGACGCGATGTGAGCGCATCGAGCACTTTATTTATTCAACCAATCGTCAATTAACTCTATATTTAGATTGATGCAATATGTTACAAATTATTTTCTGAAAATCAGTCGAAAACGAAAGTTAATTTATGTGAAACATTGAAGCGTATTGGTCAGCATCCAATTTGTTAGATGTACAAAATCGGTGTTTTGACATGTTTTATAACCTTAGGTGGTATGATACACAGGATAATAGTGTCATTGGCGTTTATTTCTGTATGATACATCTTTCGATAGCAATTAGAGACCCCTATCATACTTAATTGGTGCAATAAAGGGATAAGCGATGGTAAGTTTTAGCCAGACAGAGCTTGAATAGCGAGTTTTATTGGGAACTTATAGACTTAACATTGTTTTTTTTACGAATGTCGGGACAAATTGTCTCATATCGGGATGCCGGGACAAAGGGCCCAAAAGCAGGACTGTCCCGCCGTGATCGGGACGTCTGGAATGTATGTATATCCCTTTAAAATTATGACTTCCCCTGTGAAAATGATCTGTACCTGCCAAATGATTAATAGAAATTATCTCCCTTTCAAGCTTGTTGCTTCCCTTGGATTTTGTTCTTTGACCTTGACCTTTCAGCACTCAAAATGTGCAGCTCCATGAGATACACATGCATGCCAAATATCAAGTTGCTATCGTCAATATTGCAAAAGTTATTGTCAATGTGAAAATCTGGACGGACTCACAGACTGACAGATAGACAGTTCAACTACTATATGCCACCCTAACGAGGGCATAAAAATGTGTGGGACAAATCATTCAAAATCTGCAAAAATGGGGACAAATATCAAATTTTTCTAAGTCAGGGATGAGATTGTCAGTTTTAAAAAATCCCAGAAATGTTTGCAGGTGTTATGGCGAGACTGGCCCCACATTCCCAAAGCTACTGGGATTTAAGATTTCTTGGTGCATTCAAAATAGCTATTGGGGTTGAAGCATTTTCAATTAAAAACATCTAAATGCATTCAAATTGGTTGTGACCATTAAACTACTTGTCAGCAATAGAAATTAACACTACGCAAGTGGAAAAAAAGCAAAGTGCTACTAAGCAACACGTATACTATGTAAAGGTAACATATTACAAACCAAAATCTGTAACAAAGCGTAAGTGAAAAGTGAAAGTAATACCCAAGGCCAAGTTCAAACACAAATCAATAACATACACTTCTTTAAAACGTTCAGCCATGTGTTCACAATCTTTTGGTGATGTGCTTTATTATGCATTATCCACAAGGACATCGCTTGAACACTGTCTTGCGAATTATTGCATGACATCATCTTCTTTTCAATTGCTTCTTCTGAAATCGTCCCTTTCGGTTTTGCATCCGCCATTTTGTAGTCTAACTTATAACTTGGGCTATCAGTATAGTTTGCTGACGCTTACTAAAATGCAAGATACCGTTTGTACGATTCGACGGGGAACACACTGAAAAATAGAATTGGTTTATTTACGTATAGACGAAGAGTTTAAGTGCAAACTGATATGTGAAATTCGATTTTTCACGCTTGTCAGCCATTTTGCCTGGGCCGCAGAAAATATAAAGTCCTGCAGCAATAAAACGGTTTCCCAGTCAATTCGGTCAAAACAAAACAGTTCGTTCGCCATACTTGTCCGGTACCCGGTCGTGGTAATCAAAATAGTGTCTTAGGCACCACCGGGCCGGCTAGCTCAGATCCGATGATCACGGGTTCGACATCCGGACAGGCCACACCACTTTTGTGGGATTGGTGATGAAATCATTTCTACGACTATTCTCTGCCTACCTGCTGTTTGTCATTCCAAGTCTACCTCTGGTAAAGGGCAGTGTTCAGCTCTCCAGATAAGATCAGCTGTCTTGGTTTGGACACATGCTAGGTACAATTCACTGTGCAACACAGGCACGCTTAAGGGAACTCTACGTCGATGCCGACAGAAGAAAAGCTGGATGGGCTATGAAAGAGTGGACGTCCCTCCCCATGGATTAGCCTCTCACAGCAGCCCACAACTGACCTGACTGGCGGAGAATACATTATCGTCGTCCCTCACTTACCACCAAAGGACCGACCGGTAAAGGTGATGATGATGATGATGATGATGATGATGATGATGATGATGATGATGATGATGATGATGATGATGATGATATAAAGTAGGAACAATCAATTGATGATATTTAGTATTTAAAAATATAGTGGCTATCAAACTTGCGATGAAAATCGTGAGAACAAACATGAACTTACAGCGCTCTAACCAAATGCTCCAGGGTAATTTTTGCCATGGGTTCATTAGCCCTAGATTATATTGTTGGGTATAATCTGAGATATTTGCACAGTTGCATATACATCGAAACTATCTGATCAGACATGTTACACCTTGTATAACGGCTTCATTCTAAGATGCAGTACGATGATCTTGATTTTATACAATATAAAATAAATCGTGTAAACAAAAAGTGATTAAGCGGATACTTGAGGGAACTTCCTTTTGACGTGGCAGTGAAAGTTGCAATAATAATGCTCTGTTGAATATCAAAACAATGTGATATATCATTGCAATTAAAATGAATTAATACTTTGTTTAATTACTGTTTACTTTTAATCGCAATGGTTTGCAATTAATTTGTTTTTACTCGTTAGTGACTTGAGATTATTTCTTGTGGGCTAAGTGGGTGAGCGTTGGCGTGCCGTTAAACTGGTTTTGCATTGACTGTTACAAGCCGATGACCCAAGCTTTAATAACGTTTTTTGTGTGTTTTAATTATGATGTAATTGGGTGTCAAGCCAAGCCCCTAATTGTATTGTGTCACCAACAAATACATTTTACTCTGAAATACGCACATAACACGTCATCTGGTGCGCATATTTCTATGTGAATTGCTTTTCAAATATGAATTTGATTTATAAGTAAAATTATAATATTATATTTTCATCGTTATTGGCTGTAAGATTTGTATTTCTTAACCCATTAAACACATGTTATTGTATATAGCTGAAAAAAACCCAACAACAACCGAGTAATGTAGCTTGGTCTTTTAAAACCATCATAACTGCTTCTGTCTGACATTGCATAACGATTAGCTGATTTTTTTAAAAACTATATGATGCAATCTCTCTATGTCAAAGACGAAATGCAGTTGATACTCATTTTAGTTCCATCATGCATCAGAAAGTTCGATGCCCTGGTTTGTATCCAACTATTTAGTAGTGAAATAGTAAATTGAAATGAATTCTCTATTATTGCAATTCAATTTGATATGTGATGATATGAGGTTAATTGTTATTTACACTTTAATGTCTGGTGAATAAGTGGGTCAAGTATAAAATTTTTAGCTTCTTAAAACTGGTCTTTACCCCCAATAATTTGTCGTGGCCTTTTAATGGCCTGACGCAAATTATATTCATGTGTGTGTGTTTCTGTGTTTTGTTCATCTGTTTTGTTCATCTTGTTTAGTTTGCTAGTTTTGCGAACACTGTTTGGCATTCATTGCCACAAATAAAGGACCACAGTTATGCATGAATAAGGTTTATCTCCTTCTGGTGCAACGGAAGTTTCAATTTTCTACAATTGTGTTTGATGGATTGTTCGGGATTGTAAAGGTAATTGGTTAATTGAAATAAATGAAAGACGAACGTATGGTAACAATAAATTGCCCCATGATAATGCTTCGATCTGGACTTACATTCTTCCTATAATAAGTTGAATTCGTGAAATTGATTTTATAAGCACGTAATCTATAAATTTAAGTACGGGTTTGTTCCACATTATTGTTGATAAATTCTGTATAAAACTACAGAAGACTACTTAAACACATAGATGAACATTATTTCATTACAGAAACGCATGCTGGTTTTAACTTGAAGAATATGATGGACGCGTCAATTAGCATAGGCAATGTCCATTGAAACATTGTTTGGATTGTATTTGGTGGCCTAAACAATTGCAATTGAATTAGAATATCCAATTGACATATGTATCTGCATTAAATACACATGGAAATTTTCTACGTACGATTGAATAACAAATTTCATGAGAGAACATAAAATGTGTCCATCGCACGCTGCTGTCCCCGCTGTCCCACTGAACACATGAATGAGTTTTGGTTTGACAGTCCTTATGTGAATTTATTATAAACAAATAAGTAGAAAAATAAGCGGCATTCTTTCAAAAATAGGGGAGCAATAGTTATGTTTTTGGTGCATTTCACATCCTATAAACCTTGCAACACGGACCCAACTAATGTACCGGTAGCTTTGTATCTATTAGGCTGTTAGAAGTGATCGTATTACATTACAACAAAAAAGTGATAATGTACACCATATTATTGTAATTGTGATTTTAATTGTTTATTTCCTATTTTAAACAACCATTTTTTTTTACCAAAATGGCAAAGTTTTTGTTTATTTTGAAACAGCTTCAAACTGATAATGTTTCCTTGTTTGGACAGATTTTACTTGTGATTACAGTGGGTACCGGGAGAAAGCCACTGCAGGAAGTTTGACATTTACTGTTAATTTCGACCGTTTTGACCATGAACCGATATACCATTTTGTTGACATTATCAGTTTAAATAAACTATATTTTAACTTAGGAAATCTAAATTGTCTCTTTATTATTTATTTATGATTCAAGTTTAATATAGAGATAGGTCTTTGTGTTAGTTTGTAACTTTATTGAACCGTTTTTTTACCGGATGTGAACTTTCAGTTTTAATACACATTCATGTTTGTTCGTGTATTTCCGGTTACAATCCGAACAATTCCGAATGTCGCTATGATTAACTTGCTGAAAGAAGAAAACATCGACCGATATTTATCCATGAATGAAAACACTCTACTGAGCATGTCAAACAATTATTGGATGTTATTTGCATATTGAGGAGGAGTTTACCTTCGGAACGTGTCACCAGTTGTTTGGAATCATGCTTAAAAGTTGTAAAACTTGTTATTTGCCTTTGGTGATGAAATCGAGAAGAAAACGACTGAAATTTAGCTAAAATGAAACCGGACAATGGATAATGGATGAATTACTGTATGTTTTATTTGAACATTATGTGTAATCATAGTGAAAATTTAATAGTAATACAATTATATTCCTTTATAAATATATACAGACTAACACAGTGACAGAAGATATTACAGTGGTGTTGGTTCCAATAGAGTAAAAGGAACAAGCATTATGGCCAAGACAAAACATAAACATTCAATGAATTTTGTTGCTGGTGCAGTTTTTGGACTTTGTTTTGGATTTTTGATCTCAACATGGTGTCGCAATAAATTTATACCTTGCTCGACAACATTTTCCAAATCTCATTGTTGTTTACAAAACTTAAATCCAACATTAAATTCAAATGATGTTGCTATTAATAATGAAAAAAGCTTTAAAAGTAATGTTATTATTGAAGAAAAAGATGAAAAAGGGTTCTTATTTATTGGCATCATGACTGCCAAAAAATATTTAGACACAAGGGCCGTTGCAGCATATCAAACCTGGGCAAGAAGTGTGAACGGTAAAGTCGTTTTTTTCTCAAGTGAAGGTTCAACATCAAAGTACGACATTCCGATTGTTAGTCTGGTGAATGTTGATGACTCGTATCCTCCTCAGAAGAAGTCGTTTTCTATGTTGAAATACATGAGTGAGCACTACATCGACAAGTATGAATGGTTCATGAGAGCTGATGATGATATATTTATCAAAGGAGATAAATTGGAAAGATTCTTACGGTCTATCAACAGCTCTAGACCTCAGTACATCGGTCAGGCTGGCGTTGGAATGAAAGATGAGATTGGACTGCTCAGTCTTGGAAGTACAGACAATTACTGCATGGGCGGTACTGGCATGGTGTTCAGTCACGAAACTCTGCGACTAATTGCACCACATTTGAAATACTGTGTAAACAATTTATATACAAGCCATGAAGATGTAGAGATTGGGAGATGTGTTCAAAAATTCGCTGGAATTCCATGCACATGGTCCTTTGAGGTTGTATAAAATATTTATTACATAATTGTTATAAATCAAATTAAATAAATTAATAATGTTTACTTTCATTATTATCCCTCGCCAAAGGTGAAGGGATATAGAATTGGCCTTATCAGTCTGTCTGTATGTCACAAAATTTTCAGGGTTATATCTCAGAAACTATATAAAATATCAACATGAAATTTCATGGGTGTATAGAAATAAATGAGGAGAAGTGCCATGAACAAGAACCATAACCCTACACTTTCTTAAGTGAGAGTTATTGCCCTTTGTTTTGTGTATTACTTTTCAGGGCTATATCTCAGATACGATACAAGATGTCAACATGAACCTTCATGGGTGTATAGATATCAATGAGGAGAATTGCCTTGCACAAGAACCATAATCCTACATTTTTTTTAATAAGAGTTATTCCCCTTTGTTGTTTTTGTATGATGTAACTTTTCATGGCTACATTGTATATCTCATATACAATACCAGATTTCAACATGAAACTGGGTGTATAGATATCAATGAGGAGAATTTCAATGCATAAAAACAATGGCCCTACACTTAATGATTTATTTTAAGGATTATACCCTTTATCAAGGGGTTTGCACCCATCCATAAACAAAATTTATTTGGCGGGGGATATCAATTCAACGAATTTGCTTTTCATGTAGTTTTTGATGCCATACACTGCAAAACCTATCAGACAAATGTTACTAAAAAATAACAGTGACACAGTGTTATTTAGTGGCTGTCTGTCAAGAAATTTTATACATTTCACAACTTAAAGCATGCATGTCTTAATTATTTACAAATACAAGTACATGTTTTAATTGTCTGAAAAAATTCAATCCTTACTAAACACTTCTTCAGACAGATACTTCCAAGGGTTATGTTTGTGAAGTTGCAATACACATTTAATTCAGGAATAAGACTTTTGGACTATGCATTAAGAATAAACATTAAATCACAATTAGTTGTGCAAATTGGAAAGATAGTTTGACACCTTTTGGGCAATTATCAAGCATATTTGGGAGGATGTTTACCTACATGTATACTAATAGGCTTTACCTTTATTTTTTGGGAAAAAAGAACTATTTCTTGATTTGAATTTGTTTTTATATAACTAATTATTCTGATAACAACTAACATAAAATAAAAAAAAATAAACATAAAGATATCAGTTATGATATTCAGGGTTGGCATAAAACCCGGGTTTTATAGTATTGACCGGCCCGGGCGGGTAATACTGGGAAAACCCGGGTTTTACTGGGCAATACTGGGCAATACTGGGTAATAAAGATATTGCAATATTGTATAACTTATACGATAAAAATTAGTTTGTACATATTAAAGAACATATCTATTAACAATTTTTAACTACATTACATTGTCAACTTCTAATTCATGTGAAAACATATTCATAATTCCTTCTCATTTTCATGAAAATGGAAATTCTTTTTCTTTGTCTGTTTGGATGGGCATTACTTGGGTATCGAAGATATTACACAATTATACAACAGCACAACTTGCATAATGATAATAATGATTTAGTCCATAACAGAAAATAACTATTAATTTTAGCAATTCTATTCTATTATTTACACTGTTAACTTCTACTTCATGTGGATGCATATTAATAATTACTTTTTTTCTGCAAAAAAAGTGCAATTCATTTTGTGTTTGTTTTGGATGGTTTGGATGGGCTTTACTGGGTAATAAAGATATTACACAATTATATAAATTATTTAATTATTAGTCTCTATAAAAATATATCCATTAATTATTAATAATTAGAAACTTTTTGTTACATTTTTACCAACTACATCATGTGGAAAGTTTTGAATCCTAATACCGGGTAATACTTTCTTTTTTTTACATACCGGTAAATGAAATTCAATTTAATGGTCTTTATGGACAATACTGGGTATAACTTGGTATCTGTGTTTTATCTGTTTTTTATTTTATTAACTCACTTACATTATTTACTACAAATATGATATGATATGTAATAGAATGGTATTTATGAAGGAAAAGGGAAATGGGTAGAGAGAGACATGATGGATTATACATGTAATAAATCTTTTTGTTATCATTCATATTACGACTTTTACTTTTATGTTAAGTTTGTTTACTTAACAGCTCAATTTACAAACATCTCAAAGTTACACCATCAATTGGGAACTTTGCGCCATGGATGTATTACCAGCATGGTGCTCATGACATGTAAATGAAGTATACATGTACCATGTACTAAGATTGTACATTCTTCAGCTAGACAATTAAAATGCCCCTTAAGTCAGGTACTTGAATGTTGTCTAACAAGTACTTAGGTATAAAATCCAAGTTTATCGGTCAACTAAGGGATTATGTGTTATAAGCAAACACAATCTTTGTAGCTTATGTAATGTTGTTCATGTTGTGCATGTATGTAGTTCAATTTTCTGATAAACCACTAAGTACACCATTTACAAGGTGTTAAACTGAATTGGCCTGTTATCACATTATTATCAATTGGATGCACACCACACACAGGGATAAAAGTACAAAGAGCCTTTCAATGTGATCACTCAAAAAGAAAATTATTATATGTGTATGTAAATAGTTTATTTATTAGATTGTCATTGAAAGTCAGCAGTGTTTTTTAATGGCAATTTCAGGGCCGATATTCGGCCCCATTCCCCTCTAGAAAGAGTATATATTTTTCCCCTATTTGGTAGAAAAAATCCCCTCCAGAAGTTTACAAAAAAAAATTTAAAAAAAATGTTTTTTTTGTATTTTTTTTTTTAGAAAGAAGTGTCTTTAAGATAATTATTTTATTTTATAAACAACAAACAAAGTATATAACTATAATTAATATGATTTTGAATTATTATTAAGAGTTATATTGAATTAGTTTTTCCCAAATCAGTGGACTTTTCACGTGAATTGCATTTTTTTCCCCAAATGGCCAGGAAAAGGCCTAATGTGTCAATATTTGTGTTGATAAAAAATTCCAATTTGGTCCATTTTGTTGATAAAAAATTCTCAAATTTTCCATTTAATCGATTTAAAAAATCCCAATTAGAAATTTAATGGCTAGGAAAACTGAGACTGTGCATGAAGGCTGAACTGTCTGAAACTAATAATAAAACGATTATTGATATATTAATGAAAGGACAGAGACATTCAGCTGTGAATATTACATTAATACAACCATATATATCCATATAATAAAAATCATAACATATAAAAGTGTGATTTTTTAATTTTTCCCTTTTCCAAAAAAATGAAGCGTTTTACCCCTTTGGACGGGCCCGGCGCCACCATTACCCTATATGTGAAACAAGAAATATCTTTAAAAAAGATATACGGCGTTTTGAGTGTGGTCGTGGGTCGGTGTTTATGAACGATCAAAAAGTTATATTATGAGATCAAAAATAGCGAATGCATTTTTTATGTTCTTATCTGCATCACACGCAAATAAATTACGGGGTATTGCACAAGATTTCGTGGCTTATTTCGCTTTATCAGATATTATTACTAAGATATCTATATTTACAAAATAGAAAAACACAAGAAGCATGAAAATAAATGAAAGCATATAGGTCAGCCGGCAACACTCGAATCTCATTTGATTCTATTTTTAATAACATCTTGAATCATCGTGCTCATGCTTAATAATAAATTGGTCTAAATGGATAAATATTTCTAATTAAATTCAAAATTGGTCCTTATCATGCAATTGTTAAAAAACATTAAAAATCTATGATTGACATACCATAATAATATTGCCGAATATCTTTATTTAGTATCTTTCTGATCAATATAAACTTCAAGTGCACATAGTTTACGCGATAGCGTTTATATAACGATTTCTGTAACTGACCGCAAACTGACCTTGATACCTTGCGGGTTGGAATGCAATGCATTAAAGTGAGGTAACAATCCCACTGCTGGAACGACGGCTTGTTTAAAGCTTAAAACATTTACGTGTTTAACAGTCAATTTCGAAAACAATTTTAAATGTTTTCGTCAAATTGTATATTAGGTTACTGAACAACAATACTTATATGATCTAAAATTTATGAATGCACAGAATGCAATATCGTAATAATAATTACCAAATATGAGAACACAGCCTTTAAGTACAAACGCTCTGGCGCTTAATTTACTTCTAAATATAAAGGGGCACACATTTTGTATTGATGTCGAGAATTGAGTGTGAAACTGCGCTATCTCTCAAACCTTATCATAAGAGATATAATTGTTTCATGCTGAATACGCAGTTCACATCGTTGCTAAACGAACTGTAGTATCCCTTTTCATACCCTATACTTCCCAAAAATAAAAAGTCCATTGAATAACATATTAATGTTAATGCGAAATCTGTTTGTAGATTGCATGTTTTCTACTGCGAAAAGTTTCAGGCCCACCGGCAGGAAATTTTATATTCAAATTGATTGGTCGCTTACAAAGGTCAGGCTAAGGTGAAATCTGGTGTATACAGCTACGCGGAAAAAAACACTGAAAGTGTCATATTCAAAGCATAAGGATTTTTTGGTGTTGTACCAATTCATTATTGACTAGCAAATTATTTGATGTAGCTAAAAACCCTGTATGCCATTTCTAATAACATTCCAGGACTTGTTGTAATTGGTCTAATTTGGGGCAGAAATTTGGTCCCATTCCCAATTGCAAAAAGTATGTTTAGTTTGTATTTGAACCTTAACAAATGTAATGTTAAAAACACTTTTATTCTTAATTTTGCAATATTTGTAATAAAAAAAGAACAGTTAAATTTATTCAAAACAACACAAGTTTCCCCATCCAAAGGGCCCAGCCCCTTCCCAAAATAGGGGGAAAAATCCACTGTTCTGTACTATCTGTTTTTAATGGAAATGTTTGAAGCATTAAACACTTTTCATAGAAGCCATGTATGGAAATCACTGCTATGTCTTAATCATGTGGTATTGGTAACTGTTGCTTTTTTCAATTCATTCACTGATTTAATTTTGTTTCAATAGAGCACACTTACAGCCCACTGTCCGAAATTCCATTGTCAGAAGAATGTGGTTTAAAGACAACAGAGTCAAAGCTTATTCAAGCCTGAATATCACAAGGTTTATTGTCACATATAATGTCAAGAGTCTTAAGTGGGCATTCCAACAATTGGTTTTATTACTATAAGATACACAGAAACAGTGTGTTGACAGAATGCACCACTATAAGTATTCACATGAAATATGGTGCTTAAAACAGGACAGGTTATTTGAATACTAGTATTTTAAAGGGACTTGTTCACAGATTTTGGCATGTTTTGAAGATTGTCATTTTATGCTTTAATTTGATATCGGAACTCAAGACCTTCAGTGTTAAATAAGAATAAAATTTAAGAAAGAAAGAAAGTTAACCTGCCCTGAGCTCAAACCACTGACCCTTAGAGTAAAATGCTAATGCCTATATCACTCAGTCATCCTTGCTGCTATAATGCTCCATGTATTTTATTTATAATATATTCTTTATATGAGCAACCCACTGACATGATGAAAAATAATAATAGTCTTTTGGAAATGTCAAAACTGTCAACCAATTCTTTGCTAAATTTTCTAAATTAGTCAGAACATTTCTTCCAATAATGTCATTGCCCACATACAAAGAAGTCAGAAGTCAAAATTCATATTACAAACAGGTAAGCAGAAGATCATATCAATTCATTAGGGTCTCAGGTGAGTGCACATGGCCTTTGGTCCTCTTGTTTATAAACATCACCATATTAAAAAAAATATGTTTGAAATAATAAAAAAAAAACAGATATTCAAAAATGTCATTTGTACTTACTGGACAATTTGAATGATTGTGCAAAAAATGTTGAAAATATGATTTTCGCTCTGCAATTGAGTCTGTGTATGTATTTCAACATCAAGTGATGGGTGTGTCATACAAATGGCAATATATGAATTTTTGTCCTAATAAGAAATCATGCCATAAAGATATGTTACAAAAAACCTGAATGGCAATGTTCTATGAAAATTTGTTTGTCAAATAGTGAAAAGAAGGCTTTTTCAGTTGAGCTTTCAAAGTCTTACAATATCCTAGAGACTGGTCAAAATACAAGTACTGACAAAGTAGTGTTACTGAATGCATTCAAATGTTTTGTACAATTTGCTATGAACAACAGATGAGCACACACCTTGCATTTAACTCTTTCAGTGCTGGAACCGAATTTTGAAGGCCTTTGCAAACAGTTTGGATCCAGATGAGACGCCACTGAACATTGCGTCTCATCAGGATCCAAACTGTTTGCTATTCTGTTAGTATTCTTTGAAAACAAATCAAAGAAAATGCTAATTTTAGAAATTCAGCAGACAACAAATTTCCCAGCATGCAAAGGGTAAACAGTCGCCAGACATATCACAGTAAGTGGAAACCATTATATTTCTGTCTGTAATTCTCAGACAACACTCTGTTCTGGTCAAAGCGTACAGTTAGTACGTCATCAAGAGAGACAATTGGAAGCAGAAACAGGCATGGGAAATATTAGACATGGAATTGGGCAGTTAAAAGCTTTGAATATGATGCAAAATATTAAGTCTAGTCTAATATTAATAAGTTATGTTGTCTAAGAAATATTTAATTACTGCATGTTGTATTTAATGTTACAAACAAGATAACAATATTTCCATGTATTAATTCTAATCATAAAATGCAAATTTGAAGTGAACATTAAATTAATAAAAGCCAGACTTTGCATGGTCGACTCAAAGGAAGCCATTTCTTAGCATGCACATTATGGTAAATTGCATAATAAAATGGTTCAAATGTGGGAACACATGTTTTTATTGTGCAAGAAATAACATGCCAGGTTTGTGATCATTGTATGCAGCCCAAAGGTCATGTTAACCAGTTTCTCATGCTTTGTAATATGGTGTTATATGTTGTTAGGCCAGCAAACAGCAGGAAGCAGTTTGTGTTTAATGTTGAACAAGGCTTCACAGATGAATGACATTTGGCTTTGTTTTGTTTTAATGATGAAAAGCTGACTTCAACAATTGATTTATGAGCCTCGGATTGTGATTATGTTGATGTCTGTAAAGCTTTTCACAGGAATACAATCTTAATTGCACTCCAAATTGCAGACATACTGTGTGTGTTTTCAATTACCAAACCAAAAAAGTAATTTGTAAAGTAATTTTGTCTTTGATTCTTTCTCAGATAATCGGTTTGAAATTAATTATATGAAATTTGGTATTAAGTCTTAAACAAATCCTTTCTATAACATTATATTATCAAATTAGTACAGATTTTATGTGCACATTATAACACTTGTAATTTGGTCTTGGGCAACATTCCTCTTTGAATAACATGTTAGGGAAATTGGCCACACTAACAATTTTATAATTATTTTTTTTTATTGGGATATTAGGTGATAGATGCACTGTCTTATAATGTTTAAAATTGGAATATTGTAGATTTATGTTTTAAATTGTGTACAATCCAAACTGAGAACAGCGGTCAGTCAAGGCCCTTGACTGACCGCTGTTCTCAGTTTGGACTGTACACAATTTGACTCAAGGGAAATGGCCAAAATGACCGTTGTAGATAGGTGGCCGTTGTTTTAAGATGACCACTTTTTAGATCGTTGGTCAGTTGGTAGTATTGATAGGTCGTTACCCCACCCAGTCGTTTCGTAAACATAGTAATTTAAACACAGGCTTATTGCAGATAAATTTGTATAACATAAATTATTTCTAGTGAATACTACAAATTAATATCTTATTAATTGATTTTAATTCATACCTATTCTTAAACGTATGAGTTTATCAACGATAATAATGTTGTTTACTCATACATCTCTTTCATTAAGTAAATTGTATCCGACATTTCGTATTACGTTTATTGGAAGATATTTTTACCTAACGGTTGTCATGTGTCAATGACTTCACGTCCGCAAAAGTAATAGCGCATCGCTGTTACAAACCTAAATTACGGCATAACGTTATCATTTTCATGCAAAGAATCCAAAGGTTTTAATATTTATTAGTACACAAACATCACACAGACATCATTTTTATTAAACACATTTAAGCACAATTTATCTTAAAATCATGGTCATACATCAATTTTGGGGACTTTCCAATAATCAGTGGTGTTAGCTTCTCCCCTGGAAATTGAAAGTGCAATTTGGATAACAGACGTTTTACGTGACAAAATGTCCGCTTCCATAAATGCTGAAAGTTTGTTACAAAAGTTGCAATTTGATGCCCGTTGTGTCACAATAAACGATCACTAATCCTTTTATCACCTTCTTACAATAACATACGCTAGCTAAGTGTAGTTGTTCACACCTTATCAGCAATAAAGATCGATTGATTTTTTCACGCGCTATTACTATGGCGTTATGACTGGGCCGCTAATTGCTACCAATACACATTGTTATTGTTACTTGCACATGTTTCATGCAATCAGATATTAAATCGTCGCTGAGTCGTTATTTGTTTTCTCGCAGTGGGCCGCTTTTATCATATCAAAGGCAGTTACCGCAATCAGGTTCCTTACCTGCAAAATAGACGCACAATAGACGCTATGACGTCAAAGGTTGAAGACAACAACGCAGATTTGTGTGTTTACTTTTCGCAACTCGAAACGACTGACTCGTGACCGTTGTTTTGTGTTCAAAAATGACTTTGGGAGTGAAATGTACTGGCCGTTGGCCGTTATGGATGATTGACCGTTATTCCCAAGTGTAATATAGAGTGATTTTCGTCGGGGGGAGTCCAGACTGACCGTTGTCTGTAGTTGACCGTTATTTCGAGTTGACCGCTAGGTCAGTTTTGACTGAATATTATTTATTTATATGATAAAAATATGTTTAGTACATGTAGTGCTGCAAATTAGTGTTAGACATGAAGCCCAAGATAATTGCATTAAACATGGAAATTGCACTGGCTAGAAGGAGGAGTGTCTGAACAAACTTACATGTACGTATTACGTCTTCCCTTTACTACATCTGGGTAGTTTTATGATAAGAATCTCACCACATTATTTGCCTCTTGTGATATCTTGTGACAAAATTCATTATCAAACCTTTTAGTAAATTGTGTGAAGTAGACTTATGCTTGACATTGAGACAATCTGGGAGCTCATTTCTTGCATAGTATCTGCTTTTTTTTTCTTCAGACAATAAAATTGTCGCAGTTGTATTATAGGTAGAGTTGAACCCAGTGACAATAAAATGTGCACCTGTAAATAATGCTCTAGTTTTACTTTATAGAGGTTGAATTCATTCCCTGTTAATTTATTTTACATGTACATGCACAAAATGATAGGCTTTTTTTACGGCCTCTATGGTTTATAATTATGGATCATTGCGCTCTTATAGGTGTGTTATAGGTGTGTTATAGGTGTGTTAGGGAGGGGAATGTTGGAGGGATGGGTGGGGGGTTTGGGTGAGGTGGTGTTGGAATGGAAGGGGGCCATGTTGTGTGGAAGGGAGGGGTATTGGAAGGATCTGTGTTTGGAAGGGAGGGGAATGTTTGGACACAGGAGGTTGTTGTAAGGGAGATGGTGTTGGAAGAGAGATGGTGTTATAAGGGTGGGGTATGTTGGAAGGGAGTTGAATGTGTGACGAGATTGGGGTGTTTGAGGATGTGAGTGTTGGTAGGTAGGTGGGTGTTGCAGGAAAGGGGTTTTGGAAGGGAAGGGGGTTTAAAAAGGAAAGGGATGATGGAACGAGGGATTGTTGGGAGAAAGAGGTTGTTGGAACGGTTGGGATGTTTGGAGAGATATGGGTTTTGGAATGGAGAGGTGTGTTGGGACGGAGAGTTTGTTGAAGGGAAGGGGGTTTGGAAGAGAGTGTGAATGTTGGAGAGAGGGGGTGTTGGAAAGAACTAATTTTTGGAATGGAGGGGATATTTGTGGGGTAAGGGTGTTGGATTGGAGGGTCTTGTTGGAGGGGAGGGACCAGTTGGATGAAAGGTGTTAGAAGGGATGGTGTGTTTGATTTGAGGGGGTATTGGAAAGTAGGGGGTGTGGAGAGGTCCAATGATATCTGTTAATAAAACAGAATTAATAATGTATTTGTTTTAAAGCTTTCTGTTGTAACAGCATGCGAAGAATGTTGTCATGCACAGTCACTACTGCACAGGCTAATCTGGGACGACACTTTAAGCACGTGCATTAAGCCAGATTTTCCCAGAGCGAGGCTCATTTATATTGTTGAGTACGAGGTTTATTTTGAGATCCACTTCCAGTCCATGTTTATGAAGAACAACTGCTGCTGTCTGCCTTCTGTCTTAATCATGGTATCTGTCTTAACAATATGTTCATTGTATTCTAATTATGCAGACTTTGATTTGGTTTTGATATTTTCAGTTGCCTAGGGTGTTCTTGAATTATATTTTTGTTGGCAGTATACTTTTCAGAATTGTTATGAATAGTGTGCCAAATGTAATGAAGAAGCATGATTTTATTTACATGTCACCTCACTTTCTGATATAATTATATTATAAAAATGGTAAGATGTACCTATCCTGGGAGATATACCTGCTTTATAACTACAGCTACATAATTATAGAAGTCTTCACTTTAACTAAGTTATAAGTTATCATGTATACGACTATTGATGTATGGGGTTGCCTTTGGGCCCTTTTGTGGGAATTGTTGTGATGTTTTGCAGAATGATAAAATTATTAAATAAAACAGAACCCTTCCTTTTAGTTCATCTAAGTACTTGGTGTTAACTGTTTGTTTAGCAATATCCAATCAGTAAAATGCCACCTACAATTTTTTGTTACAAGTATGTTGACATGTAGTAGAAGTATCTAAACAAATATAAGTTGAGATGATATTTCCATGAAGCCATGAAAAGAGAATAATAAATTATGTAATTTAGTGTGACAGTAATTACTTACTTCATTTAAGTTGGATCATAAACTCTCTGACAGTGGGCAGCTTCTTTTGTAATTATGTTAATACGCATGTAGTTCAATTGTTCTGTTCACAGACCTCTATTAGCTGTGTGTTCTAAATTTTTGTGTATGGGTATAAATTTATTGTTGATAGTTGTAGTATAAATATTGCATTACAGGTAATGTCATTTTAGTATTGGTTTTAACAACATTCAAGTTTTACACAGAAGTTTTGTGATTTCAATCAACTTACAGGACACTTTTGGAAATTACTTGATTAGTTCTTCAGTAATAAATTTCATGCAAATATACAGGCCAATGCTTTGAAGCCGCACTTATTGTGCTAATAAAACACTTTTACAATTCAACATTAAAATGTCAATCAAGATAACAACCCCTGATTTCCACCGTCTGTCTGGGTTTCTGGTACAATTATGAATGGGACTTTCTGTTTTTTGGGAAGATAAATTCTCACAGAAAAAAAAATCATTATTTGCTTTTGAATTTGTGCAGGTGTTAGAGCAATAAGTTGCTGACTGCCAAAATGAATAAATGGATTAAATTTATCCACCTCAGGCCAATATATTTTAATGGGCCCCTGACACAGTTATCTCTAGGTCAGCAGAACAGTGGTAATATTATTATTTGACTCACCCATGATTTACAAGAATACATGAATTTATCTTGGTATTTGTTAGGGACAAACATTGTAAGTTTTCAGTCAGAATGAGCTCATGTTTCATGTTTATAATTATGTAAATTAATTTGTTAGCACATTAGTACGCTAGCCAAAGAATCAGTTAGTTGGCCAGTAAGTTGGTAAGAATAGTAGGGAATTAGTTTGCCATTAATTTGGTCAGTCATGATCATGCGCAGCTTATTACTAACATATAAACATGACTGCAGTCAATTAGTTAGTGATTTACTTAATTGTGTTGTGTTCTGAGAAAACTGGGCATAGTGCTTGTGCGTAAATTGTCATCCCATATAAGCCTGTGCAGTCCGCACAGGCTAATCAGGGATGACAATTTCCGCTTTTATGAAATTTTTCGTTTAAATGATGTCTCTTCTTAGAGAAAATTCAGTTTAGGCGGAAAGTGTCGTCCCTGATTAGCCTGTGCCGACTGAACAGGCTAATCTGGGATGACAATTTACTTAAGCATTTTGCCCAGTTTTCTCAGAACACGACACAATTGCTTGATAGGTTGTTTTCCTTGACAACAAAGTCTCTCTGAAGTGATCCATTTAGAGAAACTTGGATCTTTATTAAGGTACTGCCATATTTCCTGGCAATAATTACTTTTTTTGCTAATTTATGTGTGTGTTTTAATTTATCACACTTGATGTCGTATATGAAAATAAAAGTGTCTCATTTTATTAGGCACAGTGACAGTGATTATGTTACCTTGCATGCAGAATTAGATTATATATACATGTCTTCTGAATTTCCTTCATAACTGTATGTAAATGTTACATGCTCTATTGATATTATGATCTATTTACAGTGTTCACTATATAATTTGTAAATGACATAGGTTATATTTTACAAAATACATGTATTAAGTATGTTTGTTAAAAAGACTTTTTCAAAGGCTTTGGGATTTTTTCTTGCTCTTAAGTCTTTACTTTATATTTGATATATTACAGAACTGGGTTTGTCGATACAGTGTCTGGATGTGATCATGGCAGAATTCTGCGAAAACTAAAGGCATAATGCATGTGCGTAAAGTGTCGTCCGATAAAGCCTGTGCAGTCCGCACAAGCTAATCCAGGACACTTTTCGCCTAAACTGGATTTTTCGCTAAGCAGAGATATGATTTTAACGAAAAATTCCATAAAAACGGAAATTGTTGTCCCTGATTAGCCTGTGTGGACTGCACAGGCTAATCTGGGACAACACTTAACGCACTTGCATTATACCCAGTTTTCTCAGAACATGACTCATATTACAATAACCTTATTTGCGCTTCTTGTCTTGTCATTGCTGCAAGACTGCACCAGTATTATGCAACGGGAAATCAATTTCTTCTTGTTAACTTAAGAAACAATTTATGAGCCTGTCAAAATGTGCACAGGGCTTCTACACTATTGATTGGAGAACTTGAGAATTTATTCACTTTCCAAAATATAAGAGGGCTGTGAGTCAGCCGCCTATTTAAAGGAACCCAATTGAAAATTATCAGTAAGATTACCATGAGGTTACAAACTAATTCCAGTACAATGTCGAAGATTTAACTTAACTTGAATTTGTCAAAGATTTTGGTTATGGTTATTTTTGCTCTGTTTTGAAAATTTAAGAATATCTGAAATATAATAGGTTTTTTCCCTTCCTGGTTCATTTTTATAAAACACTCAGGAAAGCAGTATCTGTGGTTCCTTGAAATATTGCATGAATTTTTTTTATGTCTTTATTTAGGAGGAATTATTTTTTAAAGTCTATAGTGCACTTCATCAAGAACTTTGTTCATGTATGGCATAAATGTTCAGGAACAAATACATGATTATGTTCAATAACACGTTCATGAATGACATTTTTTATATATATAATTATTATTATTATTACACTGCTTATAAAATGTTACAAGTCCAAAACTCAAATTACTGTTTACCAGGCAGTATCCTAATTGTTTATCCAAAAAAATGAACAAATGAAGTCTTAATTCTTGAAGAGTTCATGAACAGTTCTTGAATTATTAGCAGGGGTTTTCAGGTACTTTCTAATTTTATAATTTAGCCACTAATGAGTTTTGTATCTGCTGGAATAAAGCCATCAAATAATTACATTATTACAAAACAAATCCAACAAGCTTTTAATTATCAAAGGTTATGCATTATCATTAATGAATGGTTTTTAAGATAAGACTTTCCAGAAGCTGAAGCTGATGCTCACTTAAATAAACTTGTTCACAGATTTTTGCATGTTTTGAAGTTTGTCATTAAATGTGTTAAATTAAAAATGTAAACATCGGAACTAGCAGTATCAAACAAAAATAAAATTAAAGAAAGAAAGAAAAAAAAAGTAAGCCACACCTTGGCTCGAACAACTGACCCTTGGAGTAAGTGTAAACAATCCTTGTAATGTAAAAAAATATAATGATACAACAGAACATTCCAAATTATTCAATTGTTTCACGTTTGTAACGCTTTATAATATTCAGGTTTTTAAATCGTCAAAAGATGCATATAATGGATATTTTAGAGCAGGGCAAATGTTCAGTATTACTGTTTCCTTGCAAAAAACATAACTACATTGAAAATTTGCAAATCTGATTTTTTTTTCTCAATTAAGTCAATTTATCAAAACGTGAACAATTTCCTTTAAAGTAGTCTGTCTGTAGATCTCATGAAGATCTGGATTTATTTAGTGCTCCGGGAATTGATAAACATGAATTTGTTTACTTGCACTCTTAGAATGAAATCCTGTTGTGTTAGAGCTGTGGGTGTTATCATGCTCATCACCATATGAGCCACAGCATGCAAAAAAGGGCCTGATATCTTCTGCATCCGTATACTTTGATAATGAGTCAAAACGTGACTGTCGCTAATTACTGAGCCCGCCAAACCGAGGGTGGTGACTTTGTAGCTGACAGGGTAGCTCCTGACCAGACATTGAGAATGCGCAGGCTGGTCTGGAGCTACGCTGGTCACATATGGCATGTTTGCCATGTTTGCATGACGTCATGTGTTTATGTTTCCTCAGAAGTATGAGATAGTTTATTGTGAAATCAAGGTTGCGAGCTGACCTTGAGTAGTTTACCTTTTTTATAATAAATGAATTGTGTTTTAACAATTTTTTGTAAATTTTTGTTACGTGAACCATAATTATAACATTACCTAGTCTGAAATAAGTCTCTATCTATTTAAATTGTTAATGAGCCAAAATAAGGTTTATTCTTTGTTCTTTGAAATTATTGAACTCTCTGCTTAGTGCACCTGTCCTTGAATGACCTTTATTTTCTAGGGAAACTGTTCCACACATTTGGAAAAATAATTATGAAATGTCTACAACTAATCCTACAGTCTTGTTTGTCTCCATTTTCAAGTACAGAAGACTTATGAAAGAAGTATCTAATTAGCATTTTCTCAGACATGCAGTTTATGTGATCATGAAATAATAATAAACAAACATTCAAGAGCAGTCTTAACCATTTGATGTTGTTGTTAGATTTTTATGCCCCCTTTCGAAGAAAAGGGGGTATATTGCTTTGCACATGTCGGTCTGTCGGTCGGTCGGTCGGTCGGTCGGTCGGTCTGTCTGT